>CM025853.1:33728968-33900861 GCA_003952965.2 Morella rubra
AGGATAAATGGAAGATCTCGTTGAGATAATAAGCGTGCATCACGTGAAGGTGAACAGTGGCGTGATTCTCACGCGAGAATAAGGGGAAAAGGAGAATTTGGCAATTCCATTTGACTTTTTGGGACGGTGTATATAAAGGGACAAAAATACCAGCTTATTTGCTTCTCCGTACCACTCTTGATGAAATCTGGGCCATACATTGTTCGAAGTTCCCTGCTGCCGAAAGTCTAACTCGGGGCAGAATCGGAACCGTGGAAGACAAACCGGTTTTGTCCTCTCTGTGCCCTCTTAAAAACTCCGCAGCTAGCAGAAAGAAAGAAAAAAGATTGCAGAGAGCGAGAGGAGTGTGAGAGGAGGAGAGAGCTATGTCTGGAGGTATTGCCCGTGGTCGCCTGGCTGAGGAGCGTAAGTCTTGGCGTAAAAACCATCCACATGTCCGTACATCTTTCTCTGTCCAATAGCGTGTATTTATTATTTCTTTTATCAGTTTATGCAATTTGTTTCGTATTGTGTATTTTTTGCATTTGATTATTCTACTTTTTATTGTATCTAGGGTTTTGTTGCGAAGCCAGAGACTCTGACCGATGGTACGGTCAATTTGATGGTGTGGCATTGCACTATACCCGGCAAGCCTGGTGTAAGCTCTCATCTTCTACCTCTTCAACCTCGGTTTGAGAGCCCTAAATTGTCGATTTCTTTCCCTTTTATTTGTCATTCAAATAAATTCTGTTGTTATTATTTTTCGCTATTACTGTTTTGTTCATGTCTTTTAGCACGTGCTGTTTATGTTCAGTCCGATGTTATATGTATCTCGGTTTTGGATTATGTCACGCCCAGTAGAAACAACTAAACCATTACGGTTGATGAATAGAAGATATTCTGTATTAGCTTTCGATTTTTATGGGTTTAGGCGACATGGAGGAAACAATTAGTTTGTCGAACCCTTTGTCTAAATTCAGTGTCTTGCTTTCTCTTGTGGATGTTCCTTACTGGGTCGTCGATTTTCAAATTGTTAAAACATTTATTGGTCTTCCTATGTTTCTCATTTGCGAGTATAGATTTTACTGTGTACAGTTGTGCTTATCTTTAGGCAGTTGGGTGCTGCATTTGGAATTGTTCACAATTTCTTTGCATTCAGTGTGCGCTATTGTAGCAGTTTGATTCTATATTGGAATTCTGAGGTTATTTGAAGGTTTAGTAAATCAAAACAGAAGCGAAAGTGAGCCTGACCAAAATCAAAATGAAGATCCAATTACTTGTGTTTACTCTAAATAGCTAGTCTAATGGGAATCCTCATCTGGATAATGGAAGATAATGGAATTTCTGGCTTTACAGTTGGCGCTCACATATGAACTTCCCCTTGTGCATATTGTGCTGTATTGCAGTGTCTCATCCTGTTTTCATTTGTTGCCATTCACCTCTTGTTGTTTATTGTGTAGATAGGGTTTCATTCTTTGACAAAGAGTCAGATTTGTCTTCCCAATAATGATTGGTGCTGTAGTATCTGTGAACTGATGGATGTCTGGAATTAATGTTGATCTTGAGATATAAGGTTGGGGGTTTTGTCTTGGAATTGGATTCCAGCAGGCCAGGATGGTTTTGTAGCTTTTCACCAATATATCTGATGTTTGATGACTCCAAATTGTCTCTAGAGGATGTTGCTTCACAGGTGTGATGTCACCACTTCTGTCTCTGTTACCCTTTATTTGGTCTTTTGGTTATCATTTTTCATTACAGAAGTTCAGTGCAGTGTGTCCACATGTCCAATCATCATAGTTTGCTGGTTAGTGATGTAGGAAAGACCTTGGAAGCTGCTGACGCAGTGTTATTTTGGTGGAATGGGTTTTGAGGAAAGTCAGGTTTGTTCTAGCCTGCCACGGTGAAGTAAATGCCTTGGGGCATATACACTATTCCATTGAGCAAAAGTTGCAGGAATTGGACATCGGCTGCAGGAAATGGTGGACAGCAGATAGTTTTAGAGATTTGGGGCTGTTTCAATGATGGATTAATATAGAGAAGCCTCAAGGCTGCAATAGTGGGTTTCGTTGGGAAAAAATATAGATATCTGGATATAATTGTGGTGCCATAGAGAAAATAGCACGAAGAGAATAATGATGTATAATATAGAGGACGATGAGCAGACACTGGACAACAATGTCATTGTGTTCAAAAAACACTTTAGATTGTTAATCAAAGGTCTGATTTCGTTTTGAGCGCATGAAATTATATTGGTAGACTCTTTCGGACTCCAAATTCACCCAATAGACAAAACACCAATTCAAAGGTTGAAGAAAAACCCTATCTTGAAATTTATAGACCCATCTTTACTCAGAAATATCTCTTGATATGTTCTTAACTACTTCGTGGATGTTCATCCAAATTACGGTTGCCTCTGATGCTATGATTCCTAAGCCACTGATTAGGACTGGTTTACGCCTAGATGTGGTGTGACTCAATTTTCATTGTGAAGCAAGCTGTGGGCCTCATACTAAACTCATCAATTGTCAAAATTTGAAAATTCACTGATGAGAACTGCCCTAGTTCCAACGGCTGCCTCAATTAATGTGTAGTTTGCCTAGTTAGATGGAATATGTCAATACGTATCATATTGTGGGCTTAGTGTTGGAATCTTACTTCCGCTTGGTTCTTGAGTTTGAATCTCATTCTAAAACTGGACCAAATCATTCATAAAATTCTCTGCAATTATAACTGCATTTCTTTCTCTTTTATATGGCATGACATTTTTCTTCTTCTCTCATCTAATGTTGCAGACTGACTGGGAGGGTGGCTACTTCCCTCTAACACTCCACTTCAGTGAAGACTATCCTAGCAAACCCCCTAAATGTAAATTCCCGCAAGGTTTCTTCCATCCTAATGTCTACCCATCTGGAACTGTATGTCTATCTATCCTTAATGAAGATAGTGTAAGTACCTTCTGCTGCTCTTGACAATTTGAAGCTAATATTATGCATAATGTTAGAGCCAGCTATAATAGCGACACACACTAGGATAACATGGCAAACCATGTGGTATATGCAGGGGTGGAGACCAGCCATAACAGTGAAGCAAATTCTAGTGGGGATTCAGGACTTGCTGGACCAGCCAAATCCTGCCGATCCTGCACAGACAGAAGGGTATCACCTCTTCATCCAGGTATGTGGAGCCGGAAATACTCTCTGACTTCCTCCCTCGCAAACCTCATTCTTGTGATCTCCATGTGACTGAATCTAGCACACTAACCTACAGGGTTTTACCTTTGGTTTTTCTTTCTATTTTTTTCTTTTTCATTTTCGTTCTTGTCGTTATATTCTTATACAAGAAAATGTAACTCTCAACAGGATGCTGCAGAATATAAGAAAAGGGTCCGGCAGCAAGCCAAGCAGTACCCTCCTATTGTGTAAGGTTAAGTCCATGTTTTCAGAGATCGTGTATTATGGGAATTGTTAGTTGCCTCCTCCTGTTTGATGGTAAAAATGCTTTTTTAAAATATTGTTGGGATCTGGTAAATGTAAGTTGCCATTATGTCTGTACTCTATGTTCAAATATTTCTCCTCTCCAGATTTGCAAATTAACGTCATTGTACCAACCGACCAATGAAACTCATTGGTCTTCAAATTAGTGAGAAACTTACTCTTTCAAATATTGTGGGATAATCTTACTATGTGAGTCGGCTTGCTATTTGTGTCTCTCCACCTCTCTGTCGCAGATTTTGATTTTGATGTTTTACCCTACACTGGAGGTTCAAGTTACATTTTCATGCAACTCTTGTGAATATCAAACCATAATTTTTTATTGGATGGGTTTTGTGATTCTTCTTAGGATGTGGGCTTGTTCTGATCTCAATGCTCGCCAATTATCAAAGTGGTTGCCAGGTTAAAAATTAGGCCTAATTACACTTCATTTCCTGTGAGAAATTAGTCTTTGGGGATATCAAATTGAACAAATTGGTCCCCGTCTCCCCGAAGTCCTCCTTTTGGAAAAAGTTAGTCCTTCTCTCAGGCTGCGGCAATAGGATAATGGCAACTGCTGAGCTGGTCAATATTTGACATGAATTATCCAACCAAATAGAGACACATGTAACATATGGCAGGTCACATAATTCAAGTTGGGCTCTGGTTACCAAGTCATAAATTTTTTGACATATCAGCCAAAAAAAATCAGAGCGCCCAAAACTCATCAGCACTCTCCCGAAGTCCCCCAAAAGAAAAAGAAAAAAATCCTCAAATTCGAATATGGTGAGAGAAGCCCTATCATCCGACTTTTCTTTGGTTAATACTTGATAAGCAGCCTGTACCGTGGTTGGACAAAATGGAGTTCAGAAGGAGAAGCTAGATAAGACTGAAGTTGTAGAGAGGCATTTTTCCATTATCTTTTTTGTTTTGGGCTGTCTCTCTGTTGCTTCTATTTGTGTTGCTTCTAAAAGAGAAAAAGAGAAAACTGTTATTGTTGACAACTGCCATTGCAGCTCTGAAGGAGGGGTTGTAAGCATTTGGCCTCCAAGGAGAAAAGGTGGGGGAAAGAGATTGGAGAAGAAATGGTGAAAGATCGTTGCTTGGTGGGCGTTGAATGAGAGAGAGAGGTGCAAGAGAGAATTGACCGTTTACGCCGTTAGCCTCGAGGGTGCTAATCTGGTCAGTGGTGTTTCGGACGTAAGCAGCAGAGGAGTAGGATTAGCGACCGGACTTCGCCGGAGTTAAGACCTTAGTTGCCCGGCGATTGGTCGGATGGAGAGACGGTTAGTAAGCTGGGGTTTCTCTCCCCCATTCGAATCTGGGGATTTTTTCTTCGTGGCTGGAATCTGGATTTTTGTTATAGCATGGCCGGCAGTTTTGACAAATTATGATGAACTAATTGAAGAGTGGCTGTGGGAGGCTTGTTTCATTTTTTGCATATTTTAAACGGCCATGGTTATCCCATCTAATGATACTTTTGTCTCTTCGTAAATCCTGCTTTTCAACCAATGCTAAACTCTGAAACACACACACACAATTCTCAATCGTTCAAATTGAAGAGTAAATATAGATCAATAATCTATTGTTCCGTCAATGTAAAAATGTTTTTATAATTAAAAATTATGGAGCTGAAACTTGAGAGACGATTAAATTTCTGAAAACTCGACTTTAATTAAAAAAATCAAAAGATTTGAGAGATTATTTACTGTAAAGATTATGCGGTGGTCACACGTGACTCGGGATTCAGTGACTGCAGCACGCGTGTGACCACAGGAGCGGCATAATGTCAGTTGGGGCACCACAAAGATCGAACGGTGCAGATTGCGTTAGAAGATTCGGCTAGGGTTTGGTGGCACTGAGGCCTTGGCGAGTGCGTATAAAATCTTGTCCATTTCCCATTCAGACGGTGCGGTGCAGCCAGTGCAGCCCTGCCCTCTCTTACTTTGAGGGATTCAGTGACTGCAGCACGCGTGTGACCACAGGAGCGGCATAATGTCAGTCCTCTGCAATCTGCATCACCGAGCGTCGTCGTATCTCCGACCGCTCTATCCTCTTTATTTCCCAAAAATCACAAAAAGCAAAAGAATCTTACCAAACCAAACACAGAAAAAATATTCCACTTTTTGAAGAGAAAAATTTTGAAAAAAAAAAGTGAAGGAAGAGATTTTTGGGAGGATTAACGTAATGGCCCAGGTGCAAGTGCAGGCGCAGCCTCCGGTAGTTACAAACGGCGTGGTCACCAACAGTGCAGGCCAGTTCGTGTCGACGTCCTTGTACGTTGGAGATCTTGATCAGAATGTGAACGACTCGCAGCTCTACGACTTCTTTAACCAAGTGGGTCAGGTGGTGTCGGTCCGGGTCTGTAGGGACTTGAGCACCCGGCGCTCTCTCGGATACGGTTACGTCAATTACAGCAATACTCAAGACGGTTAGTCTTCTTTGCTGGGTACTGCTTGCCATTTGTTCTTTATCTTATTAGATAGTAGGAACTTATAAGTTTCTGAAATTACTTGAGATTCTCCCTTAAGTTAAATGCGTTGTTTTACTTTAAAAGATCTGGAGAGTTTGGTTATGATATCGGTTCATTGGTTTCCATGTGCTTCAGACTCAAGCAAATCTACGAGTTAAATGGTTCAGGTTCCGTAGCATTTGCATTGGTTTGAAACTATCTGGCATTTGCATTGATTTGAAACTATCTTTAGCTGTTATAGTCAGAATCAATTTCAGTGCCACTGGGAATCCAGTTCTGAACAAGCCCATTAATATGTTGGACTTAAATAGTATAGTCCAACTCTCTTAGACTGAGCCTTAATCCAAACTTAATTGGACCGGCTTGCTGAACTTTTTTTTGTAACAAAATCAGGTTGGTCGCTTGAATGGTGTACTGGTTATTTTTGGCCACTAGTGTAGTATACTCGTTATGGTTTGTGTTGATTGATTCATGTAGAAATTCTAATATGTTTCGTAAATTTTGTTGTTGGTAACAGCGGCACGGGCACTGGATGCTTTGAATTTCACTCCTCTCAATGGCAAGCCAATTAGGATTATGTATTCTTATCGTGACCCTAGCATCCGTAAAAGTGGGGCAGGGAATATATTTATTAAGGTACTTTGATGGCAAGAATGTGATGTTTATGTCTTCCTACTAGTTTGAGAGGTTGTTCAATTTCATTTTATTTCAATTTTTCAATGATTGAGCCTGATTTCTGGATTTTGTGCGGTTTTGAAGAATTTGGACAAGGCCATTGACAACAAAGCACTGCATGATACCTTTTCAGCATTCGGGACTATCTTATCTTGCAAGGTAGCTACTGATCAGTCAGGCCAGTCTAAAGGATATGGATTTGTGCAATTTGATAATGAGGAGGCTGGAAAAAATGCTATTGAAAAGCTGAATGGCATGCTATTGAATGACAAACAAGTTTTTGTTGGACCCTTTCTGCGTAAGCAGGAAAGAGAGTCTGCTATAGATAAGAACAAATTCAACAATGTGTATGTCAAGAATTTGTCAGAATCAACAGCCGAGGAAGATCTGAAGACAATTTTTGGTGAATATGGAACTATTACAAGTGTTGTAGTTATGAGAGATGGAGATGGAAAATCTAAGTGTTTTGGATTTGTCAACTTTGAGAACTCAGATGATGCAGCCCAATCTGTTGAGGCCCTCAATGGAAAGAAGTTTGAAGATAAGGAGTGGTATGTTGGGAAAGCCCAGAAAAAATCCGAAAGGGAGATGGAATTGAAAGGGGGGACTGAGCAAAATTTGAAGGAGAAGGTTGACAAATATGAAGGACTTAATTTATATGTTAAAAACCTAGATGATAGTGTGACTGATGATAAGCTAAGGGAACTGTTCTCAGAGTTTGGGACGATTACTTCCTGCAAGGTGTGTACTGTACCTTGATAGTGAATTCAATCTGTTCGGAGTGGTGTGAATCTTCTTTGGTATTCCTAGCTGATCTCGTTCTTGCATTCTCATGTGATAGGTCATGTGTGACCCTAATGGGATAAGTAGAGGATCGGGATTTGTTGCTTTCTCCACTGCTGAAGAAGCATCTCGAGCTGTGAGTTGTTATTCATGTTTGATTTGTCTTATAATTGTTCTTTTCTGTTTTCTTTTCTTGTTATGTTTTACCTTTCATTTACTTTTAATTATATAATTATGCCCTTTTTCTAGCTCCTGGAGATGAACGGTAAAATGTTAGTCAGCAAACCACTGTATGTGGCACTTGCACAGCGTAAAGAAGACAGAAGAGCTAAATTGCAGGTATTTTATTAATGTCTATCTATCTTTGTTGTTCATTAACTTGCTCCTTCAATGGTTGAAAAGGAAGGGGCGCTGCTAAATTCTGTACTTTATGTTTGAGAGACTTAGCCTTTTTTATCTGTATGGTTCTTGGAAAGCACGTGATATGTAGTTCATGATACTTGTCTTTCCTTTCAAAAGTTGGAGTTCAAGCTGTTACTTGCTGATATGTAAATATACCCCCTACCTGGCTCCCAAAACACCTTTTTTTCTCGTTGCAGGCGCAGTTTCAACAAATTCGTCCTGCTGCAATGGCAATTCCTGTTGCCCCTCGTATGCCCTTGTATGCACCTGGTGCTCCGGGTCTTGGACAGCAATTATTCTATGGTCAAGGCCCTCCTGCTATTATCCCTCCCCAAGTAATTGCGTTTTTCCTCAGTTAAATTCCCCCTTTCTATGTTCAACTTTGGTTGTACGATCACACGGGAAAGTTCTTTCAGAATATTTTCTCATATATTTCTCTGCAATTTTTTCTGCTTGCTTATTACTAGTTGATTTTTTTTTTATATCTCTGTTTGTCTGTACGGTCAGAAATAATTGGTTAATTGTTGGTTATGATATCTTTTTATCTGCATCATTCATATGTGCAGATTTCTATATTTCTTTCTTTCATCACATTTCTGTTACATTTTTGCTCCTTCAGTTTTACGTGTTTCATGCACCTTTCCTTTGTCACTATCCATCATGAAACCGTCTTGTGAGTACGTCTCACTTGATTAGATGGGGTAAGTCTCAATTTTCTTTTTCTTTTTCTTTTAACCCCTTCCCTGTCATGCAGGACATAAAGCAGTCCTGATTTGCTGCTGGTTATTTGTATTAATGTAGTACTCTAAATGGGCCCTAATCTTCTTGTATTGAAACCCGTATTCCTTGACCGTGTTATCAATCTCTCCCTTTCCTTATATTGATCTGTTAGTTTGAGATACCTTGTTGTCCCATTGCCATTATACATTTAAATCTCAATTTCTGATCCTGGTACTGTAAATATGTCAGCCTGGATTTGGGTATCAGCAGCAATTAGTTCCTGGGATGAGGCCAAACTTTTTTGTCCCAATGGTTCAACCAGGTCAGCAGAGCCAGCGTCCAGGTGGTAGACGGTCTGGAGCGGGGACAGGCCAACCAAACCAGCAAGCACTTCCTCTAATGCAGCCTCAGGTGGGTGAAGCTCTAATTCTATTGTTCTAGTTCCTGATTTGTCTATGAAGATCATATGGAATTTCTTGTCGGTGACATATTTTTCCCTTGTCGATTTTGATGCTCGGTAACAGATGCTTCCCAGGGGACGTGCTTATCGTTATCCTCCTGGTCGTAACATGCCTGATGTTTCCATTGCTGGTGTTCCTGGGGGCATGCTCCCAATGCCATATGACATGGGTGGAATGCAATTTAGAGATGGTTCATTTTCACAGCCTATGCCAACGGGGGCCTTGGCTACTGCACTTGCCAATTCAACACCTGAGCAGCAGAGGACTGTAAGTTCTCTTTTTTACTTCGATGAATGGATTAAAATGCAGAATTGACTGGCAGCATTTTACTTCATTGTTTTGTTCTTGCGGTGACATTGCCTCAATGTTATCTACATTTCATGTATAAATTTAGATCTTTAATAATTTATAATTGCAAATGCCACCAATCATTCCTGGCATAATTAATATTTTATTTATAATTTTTTTTCTTTTGTAGTTGCTGGGCGAAAATTTATACCCCCTTGTGGACCAGTTGGAGCGTGAAAATGCAGCGAAGGTGACAGGCATGCTATTGGAGATGGATCAGACTGAGGTTCTGCATTTGCTGGAATCACCAGAGGCTTTGAAAGTGAAGGTTGCTGAGGCCCTGGAGGTCTTGAGGAATGCCAGTCAGCAGCAGCAAGTCAATGCTCCGAATGATCAGATGGCCTCCCTGTCGCTGAGTGACAACCTTGTTTCTTGAGTGTTGTAGGTGGGGTTGGGCTATCCCTTACCAGTATACTCTTTCATTGAATTCGATTTAAACTTCGCTAGTTTTGTCTTTATGCTTTAAATGCGGAGTTTCGTGAGATTTTAGACTTGATTTTAATTGCTATTGAACCTATTTTGTGTGCTGGATTAAAGTAATTGGACGCCTATTCTTAAGTTTTGGAATACTTTTGAATACCCATTCAATTCCCTGGCATGAGATGCACTGATTCCTTCGCCGCAATGGCATGGAGCACCATATTTTTGTTGTGGGTCCACAAGAAAGTCATGGATTTTGGTTTACCAATCAGATCAATCATCAATATGCATGTTCATTATTTAGTTTAGGCGAAAGATTAATTGCTGAAAATACAGCCACCTTTGTCTAACCCATGTCGTGGGTATTTATCATGTGATCTTGGTTGCGTTTCACTCTGAACTCTGGCGGGTTGTCCGAGATTGGAAGGAAATTTTGGTCGTGTAATCAGCAGGGAGTCGAGTTTTTATAACCCTTCCTTTCTTTTGGGCCTACAGGTAAAGGTTAATCTGAGTTGCCCTTAATTATCCTTCGAGAAGACTATTAGATTTGTAAGATATGGCAGAATTCACAGGATTGTCCTACCCTTTAAAGTTCTTAAGTTTTATTTACAATTTTCGAGTTTAGTATTTACTTTATTGATGGGTATAACCTTCTTAGGCCACCAAAATCCAACCAATCTTATGGGCTTGTTTGCTGAAGGGTAGAAAAGCTTTCGAGTATTGCAGCTCCGCGACTCTGGATCTATTTGCTGAAGGAAGATGAGCCCAAATTTGCCTCTGCAACTAATCTGACCCGATCAAAACTCTGATAAATGGGTCTGGATTGGGTCCATTGTGAAGATGTATTAGTGGGCCAAAGATACTCAACGCTTCACTTATTATTCTCTCTTTCAGATTGATGGATCTTACCCAGCAGGCCGTATATGAACTTCAACTTTTTGTTATACGAACAAAAAGCATACTACCATTAGGAATTCAAATGCGAAAGACGATTAAGGGGTGTTTGTTTGCCAAAATTTTAGGGAATATTCTCGAAATTTTGAGAATCTTTACTTTATTGAGATTTATTGGGTTTGTGAAAAGTGAAGTGTGTATGTGTAAAAGTTAAAAATTTTGGAGTGTTTGTTTTGTTGGAAATTTTGAGGCCTTAAAATATTGGGAAAACAAACACCCCCTAAAGCTTTACATTGTCGCCACCCCGTTCTGTATGATCTTACGAACAAACCTCTCCCTTTTTAAGGACATTAAAATTGGATCGAACGTACCAATGACCATTTTTCTTACGCATGATTTACAATTTTCCTCAAAGATATTTCAACTTATTCAGAGAAAAAATAAAAATAAATGGTATTCTTCAACAGTGATATTGTATAGTTGGGCCGACCTTCAACGATAGTCCTCTCAAGAAGCTAGGTTGATCATTCATATAAAACATCAGTACATTGGAGGGGGTGGGGATCCTACAAACAGCCCAGACAACCACAGAAAAAAACAGGAAAAAAAACAAGCACTTGACCAAACATGATGATCAAGATAGGGACGCCGTCGAGACGGTTAACTAAAGCACTCTAAGGAGCTTTGGAGTCATATGCAACAACCACTAGGCGCCAGAGGCAAAACCGCTGCACGGAGGAGGGCAGTGGTAAATCTGCAAGCATTGTAGAAGGGCTCCACTCCGACATTCATTAACTAAATAACAAAAATCCAGAAAGGCTTCAAACAAAAGTAAGAAGAAAAAAAAACCGAAAAGAGTCATTAAAATTAAAATTGTCGTAGGCCTCTTATTTGGTGTAAAAAAAAGAATTACAAATTTTGAGACAAAATTCATGTTTGTATCTAAAAAAATCTTAAAACCTCAATTTTTTAAACAAAATCTCATGTTGCAAACATGCCCTAACATCATTACTTCATTGAAACAATTTCATTTCTCTTGATTATGTCATAAATACATCTTATTGGTTAATCTCTCTGTCGAAGAATTATGTTTTCCATTTCTTCGAAAGAAAAATAATGCTTAATTATTTTTTGGGCATCAAATACATGTATTTATATTTATTTTTTATTCTGTATCCGAATGGATTATTATCATCACTTGTTCTAATCCGCATGCGATGCATTGTTTGTGGAATCGTATTAATATTTTAGGAACCAACCATTTGCACCGATGGAAAGGAAAAGCTTTCCAAAAGAGGGCCAACGAGATAAGCACTTACGTCCTTTTGTCTTGAGGGACGTGGGGCACTTCGGCTCATGACCGAAAATTATCGCCTAAACAGTGACAGAGTGCTTGTAGTATAAATTTTATTGGTGTTTTGAGTTCATAAAGTTTAAATCTAGAACGCCATATACCAGGAACAGAAGGTTGAAATTTTCTTTATTATTAGTTAGGCCAATAACAGATTTTATATAAAGATAAATTATATAAAGTTATATATAAAGTGACAAATATAATTTAAAAAAATAAATTCAACGTTGTAAAACTGATAAAATCATTTAATGAACCAAATCTTGAAAGATTATATTTATTTTTTTAAATTACAGCCCGCGGTCACTTTACATAATTTGTTTTTACCCACAATCATTTCTTTAGTTAGCCCTACCAAAAAGAGGAGTACTTTAAAGAATGGAAACTTGGGAAATTATGCATAATAGCTTCGACTAAACGCGATGATCAAAATAAAGACCTGTCGACTGTGAGCTTATGAGCTCCACGCATCACATACGGCCTTCAGCTATGTGAACTAAAGCATTTCTCATACAAAGACTGACTGCCAATATCCACCAGGTGTTATGCCTTAACCCGAGTGCCATCCACCCGCAGAGGCTGGGCTTTGCTTTATTTGTATGCCTGCCTCAGTTTATTGGAAACTCCTATTTCGAACCTTATATATATATATATATATATAATACTTTCCTGTCCCATCTCCCATGATGGATCTTATTACAGAATCGGAATATTGGCTATTTTAGCATTGTAGGGGTGCAAAGACAAGGAAGTTGTACGTACTGTCTACAATTACTCTCCCTCCAGGCTCCCCTGCAGCCTCCCTACCTGCAAGTCGTTGCCACTGTCAAATCTCAAACAAGTTCTGGGACAGAGCGGTTAAAAATTCTCCTGTCTGGTGACTTTTGGCTCTGTCTCCATTAAACTAACGGCTGGTATAAGATGTTGAGTGTCGTTGACAAAGTGGCAAGACGTTGTCAATTAGCTGGTATAGATAAGTTTCTTTGAAGGACAATGGGACCGCTTTCCCATCACGTAACTCTTCGTTTGGGCATACATCCCATTTCCTCGTATGAATCAAGTATGAGTAAGGTTCAATCATGGATTACCACTTCTCTCCTTCTTCTTCTCTTATCTCTCTCTCTCTCTCTTCTTCTTTTCTGAATAATAAAAAGAAAATGCCATGTTCTAGATCATCGACTTTAAGCTGAAAACGTCTGTCTCATGCGAGAGAGAGTTCACAGCAGCTTCTTTATTTCATCTGAACGTGAACGTGAGAGAGCAACTTTGCTCCACAAATTATTCGTTGCATTTTCCACCACATATCTTTTGGTTTGATGCTCCCTATTCATGGTCCCCCCACGTCTCTCTTTCCTTTCCTTTCCCTTTCTTCCTTTTTTGCCGCACGAAGATTACATATAAAACAAGCAACCTCAGGCTTAAAACTCTGGCTTTTCCACATATATGGAGATTGGTGAGTTGTTGCCCTCATGTGTCTAAGCTCTGTCCTAGGAAAATCCACGGATCTGATTAGTTGAACATTAAGTTTAATATGGGGGAAATGTCCAATCATAGGGTGATTTTGGAGCTAGCTGGCTAGTTGTGGGGTTAGAAATTCCGAGAGGTGTTTTGTCGGTTTCAAGGCACTTGGGACCATTGGATAATTTGGATGGGCACCGTACCAAGAATGACTTTGTGTCAATATTATGATAAAAGCTTATAGTATTCAGGCATGGATCTAGATTATTTCTTTTCCACCGCAAATGATCAGACCACTTCACATTATTAATTTTATATAGAGCACATATAAAGTTATTCACCCTAAAATAAGTCTTACCTGACTTTGTCTCAGCATTATCTGTATAAGTGGTTTAGACTATCATTTCCACTCTCTGGCTGTGCATATATATAGTATTTTGAAAGCCGGGGTGTAGGAAAAAAAGAAGAAAAAAAATATGTCAGAAGCTGAAATAAATAAAACAATATTAATAACCTTCTTCGTGAAAAGACTAAACTGCGGTGGTTAAAGCATAATGATTTAAATAATAAGATATAAAATTGAGGGATAAGATAGGGTCTTCCCATATCATGTGACATGAATATATATCTAGTTAACATCAATATACAGTAGTACAATACTCGATCGTTGCTAATAATTATTATTTTATTAGGGGTGAACAAAATTGCTGATTCAGGTGCTCACGTCATTTGGAGCCCTTATTATAGTGGTCTCAATCAGAACAGTGTGCAGATTGCACTTGTTAATTAAGAACAATTTCATTAGGAAAAATCACAGTACGTTTATCACTTTTTCAACTTTCCAAATCTTTTCATATCTAGATGCACGTTTCCCTTGGTATTCTTTTTTGTTTTTCTCCCATTGTTTAATTCCTGAAGATTAGAGATGTCGCTCCGAGTGGTGCTTTTTAATAGTTTCGTACAACAAGGACAAAGCCTGAATGAAAGTTCCTACTCCTAGGTTTAGAGCTCGCAAACAATCAGAGATTTGACTGTGCCGCTCAGCGCTAGCTGCACCAATTTAACGTTTGTATTAAACCCTTTTTACTTGTACCTAATCTGTTTAATTAATAATCGAGATTCTATATTCCAGTTGACTTGGCTCTTACTGGATCAAGGAGACAAGAAATGTCTCTGCAAAAATTGCAAGTTGCTGCGAAAGCTCTCAACCGATACCCAAATCCATTCACTCGATCGCTGCTTTGGAATATCCCGTATATCGTCTGGCATGTGCCTGTGTTTTCAGTCAATCGTGATCTATTTTTTCTATATTCTCTTTGTTTATCACAAAAATAAAAGAATTAAAGAACCGACCTTACCCATGTCTCTTTATTTCTACCGGCTTGAGTTAGTCGGTGGCAATTGATAGGTCCGAGTTGCATCTTGTGAGTTTAGTTAGGTTAAGTTTAGGAAGACGACTTGTAGAAAGAAGCTGGAAGTTTATAATTTGAACACGAAGCTATATATGTCACCAGCTATTCAAAGTGAATATGTGATATCTCAAATCTCACGTAGAATAGAAGAAATGGAGAAACGAGAGATAAATTTTATAAAAATCAAATTCTATATCTATAGTTTATTAGATTTAATTAAATTTTAAAATCAAAACATATAACACATAAATAAATAGTTTTTTTATTCATTATATATATATATATTGACAATGACGGAGGTGATGGAATCATAAAAGTGCTGAACTGACCTAACACGCACACTTTGAATGGTGCATGAAGTGATCTATCTCAACTCCAGAACAGAAGTCCCACTACTGTTGTGGGTTGCATCTGAAAAAGAGAACAAAAAAAACAAAAAGGAATAAAAGGCTGTCCAACTTGAGATGACCAAGTGAATTTCACTCTCTCGATAAAAGGAGTCTACAATATTGCTGAGAAGTCAAAGATTCCTTTCCGAAAAGTTTATTTGATACAGCGACACTAGTGCCAAATTGGCAGTACCAGGTATTCGATAACCAGCGGCGGACTTTTTAAAAAACAACAAATAATCCCCAAGGCAGCCCTTATTTTATTTGGATAGTGTTACTTACACATCGCTTCTAATAATAATATTGTCGACTTTATAAAAAAATTTAAAACAATTTCAGTCCTTTTAGAGTTGGATTATTGGATTCATTATACGGAAGACTCGTTGGACCTATTCAATGATAATTGTGTTTTTTTTAAAAAAAAAATTGTTCCATTCTATTATGCATAGAGTTTGAACGAACTTGACTCACCTTATATAAATATACTAATCCAGTTGAAAGCGCAAGAACCCGCCCTACATTCTAATTATTATTTAAGTCAAATACTTACTTATAGGCTATAGTATTCGAATAAACATACCCACCAAACTCACTAAATACAATTCATTTAGGGGTGAAAGTTCGTTCTTTCAACTATTAAGCTATTGCTCGTGGGACCAATTAAGGAGCTTTTCACCAAGACAGTAAAAAAAGAGTAAATACATTTTGCACCCACCAATTATTGATTTTCAGACACTAAAGACCCAAGGATAAACACTAGCCATATCTGTGTTTTAATTTTAAAATGATTAGTTAACGTTGCTCTTTAAGCTTCTTGGATCATTATAAAGCCAAGTTTAACCTAGTAAATTCTTAACGTGGGACATGGCTCTTATAGATCCTATCTCTCATTCATTCTCTTCTCCCACTCCATGTGGGATTCAGGGTATCACAATTTTGTCCTTTTAAATCTTTGACGTCCTAGTCAAAGCCTAAGTTAGTGGTTACTAGGACCGCTCTGATACCATTTATAATGACCCAAGGACAAGCACTAGCCACATCTGTGCTTTGACTTCAAAATAACTAGTCAAGGTTACTCTTGAAGTTCTTTGGATAATTATAAAGCCTAGTTAAACCTAGTAAGGTCCCAATATTAGACTTGGCCCTTACATAATCATATCTCATTCATTTTCTTTCTCCCATTCCATGTAGAATCGGGGTATCACACTTTATATCATCGTTAAATTTTCTATCCTAAAAAATCACATTAAATTCCCAATATTAGACTTGGCCCTTATAGAATCTATATTTCATTCATTCTCTTTCTCCCACTTCATGTGGGATTCAGGATATCACACTTTATATCATTGTTGAATTTTCTATCCTAAAAAATCAAATTTTTACTCGCATAAAATAGTCATTGGCAAAAAAATTATGGGGTCAAAATTGTAATTTCGTGTTCCAAAAAATTATTATTTTTATTAAAATTAAAGAATAGAGGTAAAATGTTAAAATTAATAGTTAATAAGTGTAATATGATAAAATTATAAAATTTTAAGACCTCTAAAATTAGAAAGTAGAAATTATATTTATCTTATAAAAAATTTAATTTTATATTTAACAAAACTAGTCGGCTGGCCCAATCACGCAATCGGCCTACCCTTCCTCTCAGTCAACTTGTCATGAGACGAAGATTATAAAATCCAAAAAAACCCATTTAGGAAATGTGTAAACCCCGTTTTGGAAATGTGCATGAGATTTTTAAAAACCGTTTCACTTCATCGTATTCCTCGTGAGTTTCTATGGCTTTCTAAAAATATATGGGGTACATTTTCTTGGGATATGTTCGTTCCTATAAATAGGAAGTGCACGTGAGAGGCCCCTGCCACGTTATCCCTTCATTTTACCACGATCGACTTAACAACACATGCTGCAATCTGTGCACTACTTTTTGTAAAATATGTTACTTTTTAGACGACAATTGTGTAAGGTACAAGTTAGGTCTCTCCCTCTTAGTGTGAGCCCACGTTCACTGTTATTCATAAAAACTTGGTACCTATCAAAAGCCAGATGCCAAACTGTCCCATGTTGCTATTATCAAAGTTGAACAGTTGAATTGGTACGTATTTTAATGAATTTTTCTTTTTGGAACCGGAAAGAACTTTGGATACGCGGCCACTCAGTTCAGTGTCAGAATTTTTTTTTCAAAAAAATATTTCTAAATTTATATTTGACGTGTTTCAATTAGAAGATTGAAATCTCAGTGGTCCGACAGACTCGAAGCTATGTCCATTTTCTAGTTGAAGTAACTGCATGAGACTATATAGAAGAGAAATGTTGGAAGACAAGCCAATGGTATATGTCGTTGCAAGGACAGAAATAGTTGAGCGCGAAAGGAAGTACAGAAATAGTTGAAATCAACGAGTTAGATTTGAAGCAGATGTAAAAGGGACAAGAGAATAATGCAAGTGGGCCAAATGGACCAGTGGAAGACAGAGAGAGAGAGACAGAGAGAGAGAGAGAGAGAGAGGTGGGCCTGGGCTTGGTGGTAATTCCATGGAGAAGAGAGAAGGGAGAGAGAGGGGTAGGCCCACTTGGAGGTACTGTTTCCACTTGGGGAAAACTACCTATTAGACGATACCCTCGTCCCACTTCCATTATTGGAAGGTTGGCCATAGAATTTGCACCCGTCTCTTAACTAAACTCTTGTGGGAAGATGGATGGGAGAAGCTATGCGAGAGAGGGAGGGAGAGAGAGATTAGACGGAATAGACGCATTTGGGTTGGGCCTGAGGGGAATTTTGTCTGGGTGCGTTGTGACGTGGCCACCTTTTTTTTCACACTCTCGGGGACCACTTTCCAGACGATATTTTCGTTTATTTTAGTACTATTTTTTTAATGCTCAGAAAAAGAAGTTGTTGTTTTTCAATGAAATTGGTTTTTTAATGGTTGATTTTTTTAAGTAATAATAATATAATATTAGCCAATGATGTCAAGGATGACGTTATCTTGCTAATCTACGAATCTATCTATCAATCTATGATCTATCCTGTGGTTTTTGAGTTGGCTTTACAAATTAAGTCAGACGTTAGACCCACGCGTCCCCTTCAGCGTTCACGCCACGCTGCTAATCTACCAGCCCTTCCATCAGCCTATGCATATGGGTCTGCTTATTTTATTTTTTTTGTTCTATTTTCTTAGAAGTAGGTCTGTCCGAAATTAGGGTAATTTAATGAAGAATTTAAAGTTATTGCGTTCTATGCCCAGAACAAAATGTGATATATTATTTGCTTGTGCACTAATTAGAGAAATCATATGCTATATTGTATTCCACACATTTTATACCTTAAATTATTTTACTTATCAAATCTCATATAAATCAACAATTGAATTCCAACCAGCAATATATAAATATATTTGCTTGTCTTTTTTTTTTTCCTAAGCTTGCTTGTCAGTTTAAGATGACACCTAAATTTTTAACAATATGCTCTCATCACTTATATAATGAACTTGAAATCTTTAATCAAAATTGTTAAAGTAAGAAAAAAAAGGAAATGAGACAAAAAATACTTAAGGTGGTTTGGTACGAAGAAACTTACGTTTAATATAGAAAATTTAATGGACTACATATTTATTTTTGAAGGTGTATAACTTGTATATAAAATGACTTTTTGATAAAAACACAACTTACAAAGAACTTACATTCTTAACTAATGTGAGGCTTAAGTAATTTATATTATAACAAACATGATTATTGTCAAAACTCATCAAATTGATTAGAAATAAATTGGTAAGTTATATTTCCTTTAAGTTTCAACTAATATAAAAGTATAAAAAGATTATTAAAATATAATTAATATTTATTCTAAATGAGCTTCCATTTTTAATTTCTACCTGTTAATTTTATTTCACTTGTGAATATTACTGGATTCATTTTCATATTTTTATTCCCGACAATAACTATGTTACTAAGATACATTTATTTACGTTTTTTTTTTCTACGTAGATACATTTATTAACGTGAAGAAATCCTATTGCTATTAAAATGTATGTATGGAGCACGCGCGGTAAAGAGTGGGAAGTGAAAGAGTCATAACAAAGAGGAAATACAGAAGAAAAAGAGGCAAAGGCTTCCCGTACTCTTGGATTGGACTTTTCTGGAAGAGCTTTTACTATTTATTCCATTTCCTTTCCTTTTCTATTACCGAAGCCTCTTGCTGGTTTTTCGCCCTCATGGCTTTGAGACACAAGTAATTAATACGACCTCCTTCCTAAACTGCCCCGCCCCTCACCCATACTCTCTACGGTAAAAGCCTGGTGGAACTTGCTAGAGTGACCCAGGGAAAAAAAAAAAAAAAGGGCCCAAAAAGAATACTGGGATGGAGATGGAGATGACTTGTGACGTGAATGATTGATAATTACTCCCGAACCAATAAAAGTTATTGAGTAATTAGCTATCTCTGTTAGCTTCTGTGCTGTCTATTTCCATATGTAGGTAATCCAGAGAGAGAGAGAGAGAGAGAGAGAGAGAGGCTTTTCGATTTGGTTAACGTGGGAAAGTTGTATAAGGAAAGAGATGGTTCTTTCGTTTCTTTCCCATTTTCCCAACTAAGGTTCCTTGGAACCCACCAGTAAGAAAAGGAAAAAGAAGCATCATTCGTAGTCCTGAACAACGAGACAGTAAAGTTCGTACACTAGTTTAAATAAACCTAAAGAAGCGTTAAATTTAAAGAAGACTGAGATTGGACATAAACGAATTTATGAATGATTGGAAAAAAAAAACACTTTAAAATGGTAGCAGCGGTATTGTATGGAGAGAGAAAGTGAGTGAATTATGAGTCATTGAAAAGAGAAGGAAGAGAAGCAAGTGGGTGTAGGGGAGAGAGAGAGAGAGAGAGAGAGAGAGAGAGAGATAAGGTGAGGTTGGGATGCTTTCGGCCAAGCTTGCTTAAACTGGCCTAGACTATACTGTATTGGGCAGCGGGGGATACAAGATCTTGGAACATCTTCACCCTCTCTTAAACTGCCTTTTTTGCAACACACAGCTACACATCCGAGCCCCCTCCTCTTTTCTCCGTCCTAGGTTTTCTTTCCTTCTCCAATAACTCTCTTCTCTACCTTCTCTCTCCTTCCCCGCACACAGCTCCTCCTCCTTTACAAGGAAGAGAGGTTTTTTCGTTTTCACCCTCATAGAGATTCTCGTATTTTTTTTTCTTATGTGGGAATAAGAAGTAGAATTTGTACCGGGGAACAATAAGGTATTGTCCTTTGCCGAGATCAAAACGAAGCTAGAGGAAAACAAAAAAGAACTGAAAAATGTGGGATCTCAACGACTCGCCTGTTCAGAGACGAAACGTCGAATCCGAAGGCTGCTCTTCCCAGAAGACTTCGTTTGACGGGGACGATGACAAGGGCAAACGGGTCGGATCCGTGTCTAATTCGAGCTCCTCCGCCGTGGTCATCGAGGACGGATCGGACGACGATCAGGACTGTGACAGAGGCAGAATGATCAAGCGGCGCGGTAGCAGCAACAGCAAGCTATTCGGGGTCTCCTTCACGGAGAGCGAACCGACACCCGTGACCCGGCAGTTCTTCCCGGTTGACGAGTCAGAAATGGGAGCTACATCTGATGTCGGAGGTGGTTCAACTGCTGCTGTTGCGTTTCCTCGGGCCCACTGGGTGGGGGTTAAGTTTTGCCAATCGGATACGCTTAATACTGGAAAGTCAGTTGAGGTCTCGCAACCCATGAAGAAGAGCCGCCGGGGACCGAGGTCGAGAAGCTCACAGTATCGCGGGGTTACGTTTTACCGGAGAACTGGCCGCTGGGAGTCTCATATATGGTTAGTCTTCTTCTATTTGTCACCAATGAGTTTATTCCACTTGTTTCTCTGTGAAACTTACAGGTTTCTTGTTTTGGAAATCGATTGGCTTATCACAATTTTGTGTTTTGCACTTTGTTCTGCTTAATGCAGGGACTGCGGAAAGCAAGTTTATCTGGGTAAGACTTTGTCCCTAAGATTATGATATTTTCTGTTTTTGGGGAAATATGAATTCTGTCTATGATGGTTGATACTTGATAGGACTTGTAGTGGAAATTTTCCTTTGTGCTGATGAGATTGTTGGATTTAATTTGGAATAAATGTGTATGTAGGTGGATTTGACACTGCACATGCAGCTGCTCGGTGAGCTCTCCCCCCTTCTGTACAAAGCTTTCTAATATTGTTTTTGTTTCTTCTCGGAGCGAAAGGATGATTAGGATTTTCGCCGGAAATGTGAGATTAAAAAACCGAAAATCTTTGTGCAGTGCATATGATAGGGCGGCCATCAAGTTCCGGGGTGTAGAGGCAGACATCAATTTTAGTATTGAAGACTACGAGGAAGACTTGAAACAGGTATATGAGAGATAGAGCGATGGAGAGGGATTTCGATAGTATTAAACTATGTTATCCTGAACAGTGTTGCCTATCTTGCACAGTTCTATTTCTGGTATGAAGGATTGCCTTTCTTTCTTTCTATTGGCAATTGAAACGTATCACTCACGAATGAAACTGTCATAGATGAGCAATCTAACGAAGGAAGAGTTCGTGCACGTTCTTCGCCGACAGAGCACCGGATTTCCGAGAGGAAGCTCCAAGTATAGAGGTGTGACCTTGCACAAGTGTGGAAGATGGGAGGCTCGAATGGGCCAATTCTTAGGCAAAAAGTAAACCTTATCTTACTATATTTCAACCCCAATCTCATATACCCCCATCTCGTTTCCCTTCCCCACTCCCTCGCGCCCTCTCCTTTGTTCTTTCAGTTTTGGTGTGCTCTTTTGCTTTTAGATTGATATATTCTCTGAACAAAAAAATTTTGATTTCACAGATACGTTTATTTGGGTTTGTTTGACACCGAGATCGAAGCCGCAAGGTGCGTCCTTAATTTTGGCTCTCTTCCTGGATTATAGTACTCTAGGTACAAATACCGTTGAAGAATAAATGTTAGTTTTGGTTAGTATCTAAAGTTCTTGTGCTCCGCAGGGCCTATGACAAAGCTGCAATTAAGTGTAACGGCAAAGAAGCTGTCACCAATTTTGATCCAAGCATCTACGAGAACGAGCTTAACTTGACTGGTAAGTATTAATTTCAACTGTGACGAGGTGTCTGTTTTATGGTCTTGTCAGCTGTTTTTTTGTTTAAGTCTTGTCAGCTGTTTTATTTGGAAATATTGGGCAGAATCCTCGGGTAATGTTGCGGATCACAATCTTGATCTGAGTTTGGGCAACTCAAACTCAAAGAAAAACTGTCCAGCCTTGGCCAATGATCCCCAGAATGGTGCACTGGGCCTGCATTCGGCTTCGGTGTCATCGGAAGCTGGTTGGCGAGGATTTAGGCAAAAGGTGCATTTTTTTAGCATCGTATCAGGTTGATTCTCATTCTCCTTGATTGCCTCAGATCTGTAAATGCTTCTTCATGTTATAACCAGGAACCATGTAGAGGTGACAGTGACGCGCACCGAAGAGATGGGTACAGCGAGAGTGAAACCATGCAGCTTCTGAGTCAAACCCACCTTCAATCTCCTTCCTGTAACGAAATGCCAAGATACGGACAATTCAGAAGGCCTGAAGAGACCCAGATGCTTCACAATTTTGCCGCACATCTTAACTCAGCACCCATGTACCAAGTGGGTAATTCCAATCATAATCTCTATAATTTTTGGGCCCCCGTGAAAAGTAATTTTATTAAGCAAGCCAATATTTCATCGCTTCATAGGTTCAGTATCCGAGCAGCAGCATTGGAGGCCGAATTGGAGGGGATCTGTCACTGTCTGTAAATGACCAACAATGGCAGTCCGGTCCTCCCCCGTTGTTTGCAACCGCTGCAGCATCATCAGGATTCCCAGCGCACATCAGACCTCAACATTGGCCGCATAAAAATGGATTTCATCCGCTCATGAGACCGTCCTGATCCACTTAATCGGTTTCTGACGCCTGCTAATATTTCTGATTCTGCCAGTTTTATTTGTGAGCAAGTAAAAGATCAATATTTTAATACTTATTTTCACGTTTCAGCCCTTGGCCAAACAAAACCAAATGTATTGTAAAGAGAACGGGACCGAAATGTCCGACTCTATGTGGAGTAGGAATATTGGTAACTTGGTCACTAACAAAAAAAATGAAATCTTCTCCCAATCTTCTCGGTTCTGTCCGAATTTTGGTACTCTTGATTTAGATCTACACAATATTTACACATGGGTGAAACGATGCTTACACCTACATATGTATGTACAGTTACGTACCTGCACAAATTTTCCTTATAGATCAATTATAGTCAGCCATGCTGTGTAATTTGATACCTAGTGGAGTACTGCTCGAGGGCTTATAATTTGTTGTCTGCTAAAGTTTGTTTGCCGACATAGATGTTTTCGATAAATCTCGACAATGTTGTCATTCGTTTTGAAGTTTCAGTCGTCTTGGCCGTTGTAAAGGCTTCGGAGCTGCTGGTTTGCTACTCTAAAAGAGTAACGCTAGACGTCTACTATTGAAGAGCGGAGAAACCTTGCTTAACTTTCTATTAAATAGGGAGAGAGAGATAGATACGGGTATGCGAAAGGTGTAGCTGGTGGTATTGGAAATGTTATCAGATAGTGATGAATAGTCACTGTCATCGGTGTCCTTTGAATCAGTTCTCTCGGCCAAAAGCAGTCAGACATGGCTATTATGACGAGAGGGACCTATCATTATAGCCCCAGGGCTCCAAAGGACACTGTTTATCTGAGAGAGAGAGAGAGAGTAAAAGAGCCAAGGGTTAGGGTTAGAGTACTTAACCTGTCATACTGTTTTCGGAGGAAAAGAACGTCCAAAAGTTTGTGCCTGTGGCCTATGTGTGGGGTTAAACCAGGTTTTACGTACCAGAGAGAGAGAGAGTGATAAGTACAATTTTTTTTTCTTCTAAGTAGAGTGATAAGTACATAAACCAATGTTTCCGGTTAAAAAGACCTAAAGACGGAAGACGGATCTTGGAAGAGAAGGGGTTGTTTCTCACAAATCTGCATGAAATTTTGTTACTGAGCATGCCATAATTAATTAGATTAGTTTTCTATATATATTTCAATCAGCAGTGGACGCTGTATATTGCCGTCTCGAACCTCGTCATAGGTCTTCGTAGATATTTTGAGCAGTGAGCCTTCAAGTCGGGGCAACCTCTCTTGCCAATTGCCATATTGATGGATTTTTCATCGTAATGATTCATGCTCATAATAGGATTCATATTCAATGGCTTCAGCGAGGGCAATATATACCTTAATAACACCGAGGCTTCATTAAAATCTCCATTATATTTTTTTGTTCAAGCTAATTTTGCATATTAAATCATCTTCGTATGTACTTTTTACTATTTCGTACACAGAGGATGCACTTTTGCGAAAAAAATGAAAAGAAAAAGAAAAGAACGAAGTAAAAACGCTACTCATAAATGGTACGGAGTACATTTAAAGGTCGGATGTTCCATATAATGTGAAGTTCTATACTGGGTACGTGTATATTGAAGACATTAGAATAGGTTTCAATTCTCTCACATGAGATTTTTATAAGGATATGTGCAGCTAATTAATTTTCTATATTTACCCGTGATATATAATGCAAATTTGGCTAGAACTTTTGTAAGGCCGTGCCATATTGCATTCAGATGCTAGTGGACTCCGCATGCGATTGTAAGAACCAATTTTGAGGAGCATCAATTGTACATTGGATTGAATTATTTTCAATCATACGGTACCCACATGGCTTCACATGATTAATGCTTCATTAATGGGACAGTAACGGATGTTATTCCTCGATCTTCCCTTTTCCTTTTTACTATTTCCCATTTGGTTTCTGTTATCTTACCGGCGATCATTTGGGTTGTCGTGAAAGAATTGCCTCGACAAGCTTTAGAGCAAAGAACCATTATACCCTTTAGATCTTTAGTGCAATTTTTGTCTCTTGGCCATTGTGAGTCCATGGATAACAGTAAGTATATAGGTTAGTTATTGGTCCCTCGGATAGCAACGAAAGGTGGTCCACAACGCCAACGCTACGGCTCCTTCATTCAGTGTGCAGGAGAAAGAGGAAAAATCAACATGCTAAAAGGGAACAAAGTGACTCTGTCCGAGAGTAGGTTAAAGCCCCTCTCCTTAGATACTTTCCTTGGCATCGTATCTACGAAGCACTGCAAAAGCAAAACCTCAGACAGACGGATCATTCTCTCTCCATTTATGCTTCTCTTTTTACCATCAAATTTATGGTGGAAGAAAAGAGAAAGAAAACTCAACTGAGGTACATACACGTAGTAGGAAGGAAAGTATGACCGCCCTCTTGAGAAAATGTGGGGGGACAAGCGTGGAAAAATATGAAAATTTGAAAGGATGGGAATCTAAGAGTTAGAGTGAACATAGGGTTGGGTTGAGACTGCTTTTTTGCCTTCAAAGATAGGGGTTTCCCAAAATGGGATTTCTTCAACGGTTGATAATCGTTTGGTGTTTCTTTTTTACAATTATAATTGACAAGAGGTGTGTGTTCAAGTTTGTGTCTGATACTAAAATACACCGATCACTGACTGCGACTGGGACTTGACTGTGGGGGCATTGGTCCTCTATCTCTATGTATTGTGCCGCGAACTAGTGATAGATCGCTTTCATCATTCACTCAGACAAACTACTCCTTTGGTTTCCCTTTCTGGGACGCGTTTACCCTCTACACTCTCTCTCTCTCTCTCTAACCCTGACTTGTGGTTGCCTTATCTTACTTACCCCAAAAAAGTGATTGCCTTATCTCTCTCGCTTCGCTTTCATACAATTTCCTCTTTTGGTATGCTTTTGGGTTGCTACTATGTCCACAAGTTTATAACCCATTCGCATCTTTCCTTCTCCAGTTCTTCTATCTCTCTCCTATGAACGTCTCAATTACGAGTGGAACTTTTTTATTGCTACTGGTGTCCGGGGGTCTGAGATTAGCGTCACGCGCGGGCTATTGTCATAACAGCTGAGAAACTTGTAAATGAATATGTGAGCAGGGTTGCTGCGTTAATCTCATAATAGGGGAGTCTGGTCTGGTTGGTATATGTGTTTTACTGTCACGGGAAGTAAAGGCAGATGAGCGTGGCATTGCCCTAGAATTACTATATACTCTCTGGTTAGTTTCCAACTTGGATTAGAATGCACGCGCGCCTTCTTCTAATTACTGTCTTAAAAGCAGTCAGAGTTGTTAATCATTACGTCCCGTAATCCTTTTTTTCTAATTTTGAGTAAGAAAGAAGGAGAAGCTGTATGATCGTTCATAAATAAATTTTCTGGGAGATTGTTTCTGAATTAGGTAGAGAAGTTCACCTACAAAGCGGAGACAAACTTGGATTGAAAGATCGAGCTCCTTCAATATATTATTACAGAAGGATTAAGGACCGATCAGTATTAATGACACACATCTAATGTAAACTACTACGACACTGTTTTTGGGCCTACAGGAGCCAGCGAGGTTGAGTGAAGAAAGTATCATCTCTATTAATTCTCTCCAGGACAGCCAAAATGATGCAGAAACCTCGCCAGTCGCCACCCATTACAAGCTTATTTGCACGACCAGACGACAGAGAGGTTTTAAATGACATTCTGCATAAGTACATCCCTGTGTCTGGTCCCAACCTAAACTGGTTTTCCTCATTAATTGAAATTTTCCTGGAAAAAAAATCAGGCGGCCTACTAGTTGGAGTCAATACACAACTCACAATTCACATCTAATAACCACCACCACATGCTATTGCTAAGGTCCATAGATTAATGCAAAGAAAAGTTAGATCCTGCTCCTCAAGACTTGAAACAACTGGCACTACTTTGAGCAACTGGACCACAACATAAAAGCCCTTACAAGCCAACACCTAGCTTATAAGTATGTTCCGTGGTCCCTGTTATCAAGAAGGAGCAAGGACATCACAGATAGGATGGCCTGAGATGTTAACCAAGGAGTACGCTCCATTCACATGTGGAAAAGACATGTTTTTTGTTGTGATCTATGGAGTTGGTTTTAGAGGGGATATTAATGCTTTAAGCTGCTATCAACAATATGGATCAACCGTGCATGTGATAAGAATCATATATAGAGGAAGAGATCCCATGTTAGCTTTATGTCATTCATATCTACCTGCAGGCATAGGCGAAGCCAGAATTTAAAAGGATATTAATGTTCAACAGCAAAGCCCCTGGCTTCGCCCCTGTCTGCAGGAGAGTTTACACGGGTGCTCAACAGGATATTAATGTTCCAGTTGCCCATTGTACATTGCCTGTTTCCTTGTGGTACGAAACATAATGGGTGAGATCATGCATGTTGATCCCAGATTGTGATTGCAATTAATTTGCTTGGACATGCATGTCATGGGAAGCAAAAAGCAAAAAGGGATAGAATCGACCCAAAAGTTTTGTATTTTGGTTTCTATTTTCTTATCTGGTGATAATTTATGTTTTCTTAAAATCTGAAGAAAATAATCTTTTATTTTTTTTAAAAAATTAATAGTCACCAATCTGTAAATACCAACTGTACATCACTGATCCAGGTTTTGTAATTCTGTTTAGCTTTGGACTCCCTTGGCTTCTACCAATTCTTACCTTTTCTCTTTTCTTTTAGTTTAAACTATTTACCTTCCATCATGTAGTTCTTTCTAGTTACTCATCTCACATGATAATGACCAATTAGCTAAAAGTTCGGGAATCAACTGAAAAATATTCTTAAAAAATTAATGAATACAAGACAAACAAAATTGAAGTTTAGGTAAAACAAAATGTTTTATTTTATCAATAACTCTAATTGCCCCAATTCTTTTTTTACTAAGTGAAATTCTATACAACAGGTCATCCAGCGAAATGATCCTACTTGACGCACATATAAATTTCGAGGAGACTAATCTTGTAGCTCACATTCCATGATTTTCTATTTAAGTTATCGATCTTATCTTAAAAATATCGAAGTTGAGATCATGCCTATTATTCACTAGAAGTAATACTTATGGGGTTAGAGATTAATATTTCTAGTTAAATTCATTAACTCCTTTTCTTCTAAATTTAACACCCCAATATTTTGAAACTGATTAAAAAAATTACAAAATAATCTATATTTCTTCATCAAATAACTTTTTTCATTGTAATATTTATTTAAATCTTCTATCTCTTCAAATTTTTACCAAATTTCATAAATTATTTTATTTTTTCACTGATCCTACCATTTTAAAAAATTAAAATTTTAACAATACAATTAACAGAGACACATACACGGACAAAATGAGTACTGGCACACAACGTTATCAGAGCTGAAGGAGATGTAAAATCATAAATTCAGATTTATTGGGATACCGATGTACCTTATGATTCATGAACCGCGCTCAAAAGAAAGAAAGGAATAAGATAATAATTTTTTTTTTTAAAAAAAACAAAACATAAAAACTTTGCTTTTAGTACCGGCTGGCCGTCCCAGATTTAAGAGTTACGATGAAACGAATGTCTCAGGATCGTACGCACGTGATATTTTACTGCTCGCTGGCTAATTGACCCATCATAGCACGCCTTGTATACCAACTCACGCTCCTTTCTCTGCCGTGGGTGTTACTTCCCTTATTATTGGTCGGATATTTGGAATTTGATACTTCGGGGATAGACCACCGTCGACGGAATTACAGCACAGAGAGGTTAGGTGAGAGTGTGATAGAGAAAAGGACGTCCCTTTGCCTTTCGTGTTTGTTTATTTTGCGTTGTAAATAATTGAAGTTGGTTCTGGATACTTTCCAAGTATGGAAAATTGTGGATGTGGATGTGGATGTTAGGCCACGATTTAAAAATGGCCACCACAAGCCAATCATCCCTAGCCATCCGTTTCCCTTTTGGTGGTATTCATGCGGAAAAAGCAGTAAGTGGGCTGGGCTTCATAAAAAGTAATGCCCCAACAAAGTAATGCACGTTTCCAAGAATAGTTTCTTAATTACAAAAAATGATGATTTTTTTTTTGGGGGTGTTATTTTTGGGTTTGGTTTTGCCAAGGTAAAAATGGTAATTTAACCCATCATGTTATACCTTTACAAGTTACAACGTGGGGAAATCTTTATTTTTTACTCTTAAATTGTAGGGTCATTGACACTCTTCACCGTATACTATAAAGTATAAACTTTGAGAGATTTTTTTAGTTAGACAAAAAATAAACTTATCTTTTTTGTATTAGCAGTGGCGAAATTACCAACAAATTTTTATTCGCCTATTTCACTCTCTGAATAAAAAGACCGAGGGATCAGGAGCACTTAATGGAGAAGGCCGTGCGACTGATACAAGAGTTTTGGGGTGGGTGGGGGGTTTCAAACACGAAGATGACTGCCTCTTTTTCTCGACTTTATTTTTTTTTTCTAAGTTTTTCTCGACTTTATTACATGCTACCATTTCCACCAAAATCTTCCCCTTTTTTTATTTTAATTTTTTATAGGAATTCTCTGCAAGGTTATTTGGGAAGGAATTTAAACTGATCATAGAGGGCGTGAGACAGTGAGAGGGAGATCGTAGGTGTTATTTGTTTATTGTGATCTGGGCGCAGAGCTTAAAAAATGATTGGAGGGCTTTCCCTTGGAAACTCACCAGGCATCGTAATATACTTCAGTGCAATGTTTCTGGATACATGGATTGAAGAGAGAACCTTAGCTCACCCATCGATGCAATTAACTGCCGCAATGGTCAAACTCGGGAAGCTCAAAAGTTTGCAAAGACAAAGAGGGTTTCTTGATGTTTGTCTTGGCCCCCCTTCTTCGTGTAATGCCATGAGCAAAATTATACTTTATTTCCAGCATATTTTATCTAACTCTATGCGTGCTACAAAGGCAAAGATATACAGAAGAAAATACACCTCACCAGAATGATGTGAATTGAAGGGCAGATATCACTTCAACAGGATACTGACTATAGGCACGGTGTTTGTCAAACAGGTTCATTTTGCATCATGAAAACGAAAATTCCCTCTTGCGTTAGAGCGAGGGATGGTTACGAGTTTCCAAATTGGGAAGAAAGACTTTGCACTGTTCTTCCAATTAAATCATCTTTCACGAGAAAATGTGAGGGTCTTATCGCACACACCAGTCTCGGTGAGCATCCGTTAAAGGAGAGGAGAATACAAGTCTAAACCTATCTTTTCATAATAAGTAAACAGACTGATTTAACGTTTCCCAAGAGCTATTTCCTTATCGGGTTTTTTATAAGACTTCGTTTGTTGGTTGTGATGGACTTTGGGGGTGCATGCACTCTTTTGAGTCTTTTCCAACGCAAGCTCTAGTCAATTTTCAGATTTCTTCTCATAATTTGCTAAGACAAGCATAGAATAATGCTTGTAGCCTTTATTCTTTCAAATTTTTGAAGGACAAAAAGAAAGGGTAAGTTGGTAGAAAACCCTCTTCCCTTCCCTTTTTTCTGAAAGTTTGAAGTGAGAACTTTCTACAATTTACACAGCTTATTCTGCTTGCCGGAATTGGTATTCGTCGGTCTCTTGTAGGCTCTAAAGTAGGAGATGCCAGAATTTTCAACTACTCTATAAGCTGCCTGCCCATTTTGCTATAAAGTTTTCAAATTTATATTATAGTACTTTCTGGTCCCGGGAATTGCAGGAAATTCGACGTCCGGCCTAGAAGTTAGGCTGGCCTAACCTCAAAGCCTCCCTGTTACGTTTTTATTAATGCCAATTAAGTAGCTGGTCCAAATAAGAGGTGGATGTGAATGTCACAAATTTTCTGAAGCTCTCTTAAACACAAGTTCATGGTAGATTCCGCTGCCAAGAAAAAAAAATACTGTATCTTTGCAGCCGGAAAAGGAAAGGTAAGGTATTTTCATACTCCGATAGATTTGGTCTAAGATACAAAGTCAACCATGGCTGCCGGTAGGTATTTGGTTGGTGTTAGCAACTCGATTAAGAACAAGGTTTAGTCCAAACCGGGGTGTGAGTGGGCCTGATTGTAGATGACCCGAAGATGCCACTAGTAAATGAGGTTTTATTGTTGCAATTGTGCTGGGCCACTACTACAGAACCTTTTTTGGTCTAATGTCGAATGGGTTGGGGTAAATGGCCTCCAACCCAGAACACCTATCTCATGACATTGATTTGTATCAAGTTCGGTGAAATTTCAGGCTAGCATGTGATCGACTCCTAGCATTTCAAAGCTGACAGCAGATATGGATAATAACTACAAGCATGACAAATAGAGTGGCCACCACCTTCTGCTGACTTCAAAAGAAGGCCACAAGACATCCAAAACGAAAACAAAAAACAAACAAACATCATTACCATTCGAGTAGACAAACAGGTTCCAATAACACGAAGTCACGAACTGGGAAATGATTTAATGAGGTAAATATTCCATAATTATCCTGTTTCAATGATTCTTACATGCCTTTTTTAACACTTTCGACATAAGAACTTCGTTCCGGTGTATGGCGTAAGAACAACTACTACTTGTCAAGCCAGTTTGGTCTGTGCAGCAGCTCGACAGCGAGGTAGCTATGTAACTTGGTTAATCTCTGGAGTGCCTTTTATCAGTTCTAATACTGGTGCGAATGCTTCAGTGGACTTCCTTCAGCCACAATATCTGTCATTTGAAAAAATCAATATGGATAATTATCAATTTCTATTAGTCAAAAAGATCAAAGGACTTAACTGTGACCTTGTAAATCCTTAAAGAACACTTTCATTGGCAGCATTACTCATACTTTCAGTTGAAAATCAAATGCAAAGTGCACCCATGTCGGGTGGCCCTCCATCAGATCTACAGATTGGTTCAGCGTTGGCAGTTCCACCTTTTTTGCCTTGCTGCCGCTGCTTTTTGCCCTTTCTAGAGTCAACTGATTGATTACTGATGTAAGAACACAACCACATTTGCAAATAATAATTAGTAGAGATGGAGATGGAGATGGAGAAACTCAATAATACAACTGCACATTTCCTCTCTGAATTGAAAGGTCTAATGATGAGGCCGTGGGGGGAGAAGATGTGCTTTCTCACCAATGCTAATTGAGTAATCCCGAATTAGCCAAGCCAATAGTTCACTGGTGTGCACATGCACTCACACAAACAATCACGTGCATACATATGGGCTTTTCTACGTGTGTAAGTGAGTGTGGGTGTGTGTTTTCTATATTCGTGTGAGCAAGGGTGGGGGTATATAGTCCTAAGTTTAGCTAACGTTACAAGAACTAAGATTTTCAAGAAGCATACACTACAAACTTAGGGTACGATCTTCCAGTAACTGCTCCACAGCAAGCTTTGTATTTCTTCTTCGAACCACAGGGACAGGCCTTATTTCTTGAGATCTTCTGCAGGTGGATGGTGAACAAGAAAGCATCATTTCGAGAGGACTCACGTAATAAGGGAAGAGGGCTGCTAATTTGCATGATATCAAAAGACCTTGTCATCTGGTCGGGAGATGTTATTGTCCTTTCTGCTTCTAACACTAATACTGGATGCATCTTGTTCGTCAGTCTCCTCTACAGGTTCTTCCTTGTGTTGCTCGCAGTTTCCATTTTCACCAACCCCTAAACATCCTCCAAAGTTATCAAAACAGAATACTAGAAAGCGAGAACAAAGAAACATTCCACAATGCCAACCAACACTGGAGTACAATGAATCATATAGTAAGGAACATAAATAATAATTAAACAAATACCTTACAAAAACCAGTAAACAGAGTGTTAACTCCCTACCTTGAAACAAATGCTAAACCTATAACATATTTTGTGATTCTTTTTCAAGTAAAGGATAGAGATTCACCCCTTTTCAAGTTCAGTTCACTGTTTTTAAGTAGGACCGAAACAGATTAACAAAATAAAACAATCCCAGGTCAAATGCCCTATTGTGCCAACTAATAGACCAAAAGAAGCAAGAAAAATTAACAAACAAAAACCAAGAACACGCTAAATCATCAATGAAACACCATTAGTTCCAATTGCAAGAAAAAAGGAGACTTGAAAAAATATAATATATTCCACTAGAATCATCTTACGAATCCCACATCACATGTTCCCTTAACAACCATGCATTATCATCTATCAAGAAACCTTTCATAAAAACACCCATTTCCCTCCTTTGATTCTTTTTAGTACTCAGCAGCACTGGCAACATACTACTTGTCAAGCTTCAGTTTGGTCTGTGCAGCAGCTCGACAGCGAGGTAGCTATGTAACTTGGTTAATCTCTGGAGTGCCTTTTATCAGTTCTAATACTGGTGCGAATGCTTCAGTGGACTTCCTTCAGCCACAATATCTGTCATTTGAAAAAATCAATATGGATAATTATCAATTTCTATTAGTCAAAAAGATCAAAGGACTTAACTGTGACCTTGTAAATCCTTAAAGAACACTTTCATTGGCAGCATTACTCATACTTTCAGTTGAAAATCAAATGCAAAGTGCACCCATGTCGGGTGGCCCTCCATCAGATCTACAGATTGGTTCAGCGTTGGCAGTTCCACCTTTTTTGCCTTGCTGCCGCTGCTTTTTGCCCTTTCTAGAGTCAACTGATTGATTACTGATGTAAGAACACAACCACATTTGCAAATAATAATTAGTAGAGATGGAGATGGAGATGGAGAAACTCAATAATACAACTGCACATTTCCTCTCTGAATTGAAAGGTCTAATGATGAGGCCGTGGGGGGAGAAGATGTGCTTTCTCACCAATGCTAATTGAGTAATCCCGAATTAGCCAAGCCAATAGTTCACTGGTGTGCACATGCACTCACACAAACAATCACGTGCATACATATGGGCTTTTCTACGTGTGTAAGTGAGTGTGGGTGTGTGTTTTCTATATTCGTGTGAGCAAGGGTGGGGGTATATAGTCCTAAGTTTAGCTAACGTTACAAGAACTAAGATTTTCAAGAAGCATACACTACAAACTTAGGGTACGATCTTCCAGTAACTGCTCCACAGCAAGCTTTGTATTTCTTCTTCGAACCACAGGGACAGGCCTTATTTCTTGAGATCTTCTGCAGGTGGATGGTGAACAAGAAAGCATCATTTCGAGAGGACTCACGTAATAAGGGAAGAGGGCTGCTAATTTGCATGATATCAAAAGACCTTGTCATCTGGTCGGGAGATGTTATTGTCCTTTCTGCTTCTAACACTAATACTGGATGCATCTTGTTCGTCAGTCTCCTCTACAGGTTCTTCCTTGTGTTGCTCGCAGTTTCCATTTTCACCAACCCCTAAACATCCTCCAAAGTTATCAAAACAGAATACTAGAAAGCGAGAACAAAGAAACATTCCACAATGCCAACCAACACTGGAGTACAATGAATCATATAGTAAGGAACATAAATAATAATTAAACAAATACCTTACAAAAACCAGTAAACAGAGTGTTAACTCCCTACCTTGAAACAAATGCTAAACCTATAACATATTTTGTGATTCTTTTTCAAGTAAAGGATAGAGATTCACCCCTTTTCAAGTTCAGTTCACTGTTTTTAAGTAGGACCGAAACAGATTAACAAAATAAAACAATCCCAGGTCAAATGCCCTATTGTGCCAACTAATAGACCAAAAGAAGCAAGAAAAATTAACAAACAAAAACCAAGAACACGCTAAATCATCAATGAAACACCATTAGTTCCAATTGCAAGAAAAAAGGAGACTTGAAAAAATATAATATATTCCACTAGAATCATCTTACGAATCCCACATCACATGTTCCCTTAACAACCATGCATTATCATCTATCAAGAAACCTTTCATAAAAACACCCATTTCCCTCCTTTGATTCTTTTTAGACAACCACCTACTCAGCAGCAAGTGGACTGGCAATGGTTTTTTGAGAGTTTCATTTTAAGAATAAGACTCCAGAAAATAGACCACCCACAGAATATGCTAGAAGTGATAACCGTGCAAAGTGTTTGTGTAGAATGTAAGAAACTTCCAATTTAAGAAGGAAAAAAAACATCATTTCTTGGTAAAATACCTAATAAGATTATCTAGAGTACAAAAAGTACTAACCGGCCATTACCATGGGAAATATCTTCTTGAGCAGGAAGTGAATCATTTTGCACCAGGTAGTCTCCCGTTCCTTGTTCTTCGCTATCAGGAATTCTATTGCTTGCTGTTCAACATCACCATATACTTGTCCTAGAACCTGACAGGAGAACAACATACATAAGGAAAATGTCGAAATTTCCATAGTTCTAAGCAATACTAGAAATAAAAGTAATTAAGATATCATCAGAACCGAGAGTTGACTGCACACATAGCACAACACAAATGAAAACAAAACAAAATCAGGTAATCTATGAAGAGGCAGAAGATGTGCTTTCTCACCAATGCTAATTGAGTAATCCCGAATTAGCCAAGCCAATAGTTCACTGGTGTGCACATGCACTCACACAAACAATCACGTGCATACATATGGGCTTTTCTACGTGTGTAAGTGAGTGTGGGTGTGTGTTTTCTATATTCGTGTGAGCAAGGGTGGGGGTATATAGTCCTAAGTTTAGCTAACGTTACAAGAACTAAGATTTTCAAGAAGCATACACTACAAACTTAGGGTACGATCTTCCAGTAACTGCTCCACAGCAAGCTTTGTATTTCTTCTTCGAACCACAGGGACAGGCCTTATTTCTTGAGATCTTCTGCAGGTGGATGGTGAACAAGAAAGCATCATTTCGAGAGGACTCACGTAATAAGGGAAGAGGGCTGCTAATTTGCATGATATCAAAAGACCTTGTCATCTGGTCGGGAGATGTTATTGTCCTTTCTGCTTCTAACACTAATACTGGATGCATCTTGTTCGTCAGTCTCCTCTACAGGTTCTTCCTTGTGTTGCTCGCAGTTTCCATTTTCACCAACCCCTAAACATCCTCCAAAGTTATCAAAACAGAATACTAGAAAGCGAGAACAAAGAAACATTCCACAATGCCAACCAACACTGGAGTACAATGAATCATATAGTAAGGAACATAAATAATAATTAAACAAATACCTTACAAAAACCAGTAAACAGAGTGTTAACTCCCTACCTTGAAACAAATGCTAAACCTATAACATATTTTGTGATTCTTTTTCAAGTAAAGGATAGAGATTCACCCCTTTTCAAGTTCAGTTCACTGTTTTTAAGTAGGACCGAAACAGATTAACAAAATAAAACAATCCCAGGTCAAATGCCCTATTGTGCCAACTAATAGACCAAAAGAAGCAAGAAAAATTAACAAACAAAAACCAAGAACACGCTAAATCATCAATGAAACACCATTAGTTCCAATTGCAAGAAAAAAGGAGACTTGAAAAAATATAATATATTCCACTAGAATCATCTTACGAATCCCACATCACATGTTCCCTTAACAACCATGCATTATCATCTATCAAGAAACCTTTCATAAAAACACCCATTTCCCTCCTTTGCTCTAAAAGAATTTGAAAAAATCCCGAACAAAAACCTTGATAATGATTGGCCTAGCAGGCCCATCACAAGGATCTTCCTTTATCCGCACACTATTGTAATGTTCTTCATCATGATAAGATCTGAGAAGCAAATTTGCAGGTACACTCATGTATCACCTGTTTGACTTTCTCAGCAACTTGACATCCACTTCCTGCCATCACAATTTTGATGGATCTAGCATCGACAATGTCCTTAGATGTTTCTCCTATAGACTGAGTGCCTGCAGCTTTAGCTTGATGAGCCGTGGCTGAAAGATCAGCATCCGCCTTTCACAAACTATAACTTATCAGGACATGGGAACCATTAAACATTCAGCTTGATTAATTTACTACATTGTAATGATGGAAGCTCTAAAAGAATTTGAAAAAATCCCGAACAAAAACCTTGATAATGATTGGCCTAGCAGGCCCATCACAAGGATCTTCCTTTGTCCGCACACTATTGTAATGTTCTTCATCATGATAAGATCTGAGAAGCAAATTTGCATACCCATATTTGAGAACCAACACACCAACGATCCATTATTAGAGGGAGGGATTACTAAATTCATGTTCTCACAGTATAACAACCGTAGAAAGATGCGGAAGTGGATCCAAATCAGCCTACTGACATATACCGGTAAGACTTGTAGCCCGTTGGATGAAAGTGGCCGCCATACCTAACAACACTGAACTACTGAAGGTGTCTTTCTGTGGATATTAGTTTACTTCTTTTGGTATAAGGTGGAAATTGGATGATGCTGGAAAGTGCAAGATTCTTACTCTCTTTCCCATGTTATTCACTCTACCTAAGATCTCTAGCTAACATCTCCGAGTCTTCCATGTCAAATCTTGGTAGTATTTCAAGTTAGAACTCAATTGAGAAACATTGGTAAACGAAAATAGACTAAGCCTATTAAATAATTGACATAACTGTTGATTAGAAAAAAAGTGGTATTTTGTAATAATTGTCTCTTTTCGACCTCTCTAGTTAATAGTTTCTTCATAGCAGTAATATATAAGCTCGAGACAGTACCTTAAGTTTTTCTCTTAAACCTTAATATGGTGAGCTCATATCTGCTAGTAAAATATCAACATGCGTGTTGAAAATCAGATAGGCACTAAAATATGATTACCATAAAGCAAACCATTTCCAAGACTATCAGTTGTTTTCAAAGTACTGTCAAAGCAGCTGTCATTGCCCAAACACTGGCACAAAATCCCATCTCGCATATCACCTTTATTAAGGGCCCTTGTAACACATTTATTTCCATAAGTATACAAAATTGCAGGAGTTTTACACCATACCACCATTGCAAGACGTTAAAAGCATATAAAGCACATATGAAAGATTCCAGATTACTTACAAATGGACCATGCGAGCTCCACAGTCATCAAAATTACGAATGTACCAGCGAGGTGACATGCTCTGCATTGAGTGAAGCAGCAACACATGAGATAAATCATACACAGGGCGAAGAGAATCTGCATGCCACATATATGATTCTGTGGGAATGAAAAGGGTACCATCCCAATCATGAGAACCATAACGATTAATGCCAGTAAAAAACACAGAGGAAGAGAGAGGCCTCACTCTGTGAATGCACATATTACTATGTGTAACAAGAGAAGCTGCCTGCAATTCCATATGTCCAGCCCATGTGCCCTCCTTTTCCATCAACTCGCAGTATTCATCAAATGGGACCTCATCCTCAATAAATGGTTCAAATGTTTCGCGATTCTTCTGTTAATTACAGCTCAAATGTTTTACAAGTTGGTTACTTACCGATAAAAAAAAATGGTATTGGATTGGGAGGGAGAGAACACAGCTAATTATCCGGGCATTTTGCAAAAACAGAGTCAATGTACTTGTAAGAATCGGCTCAACATAAAGAGTGCAAATTCTTCCAACTAACACTTCAGAGAGTTGCAAACATCAAGAAACTAAAGAGAGATTTCACATTGGAGGCAGGAAATCGACTAGTTCGCGGCCTGGGAAAAAAATGAAGGTCTAATGAAGTAACTCTAAGTGCACAAAGTAACACAAAAGTACATGGCAGTTTAACTGCCACGACTTCCCATAATATGAAATGAGCATTTCACAACTTATCACTGTAATTAAATCTTTTATGCTGGAAGCCACTTTTTTCGCACAGCCGCTCTATCTTTATGAGAACTACATATCCACTAATTACTGCAGCACATTTATCTATTAGATCATAGATACAAAAGGGGGTACTAATGTACTTCCAGATCCCAAGAAGTGTTTGCGGACATATCAAACACTCAAATCTGATTTGAAAGCACCATAATACTGAAAGACGAAAAGGCATGATATCAATTTTCTCACAGAAAAAGAGAGAAAAAACATGCAAAAAATAGTTTACTTTTCTCAAAAGCTATGTACCAAAATATACTCTACCACCATGCTGCGATACTTTTTATGTTCCGCTTCATTACCTTCCAACTGATCTGCAAGGGCCCTGCAAGTGAACAAGAGTAGACAACTTAAACTGAATCATTAAAAAGAATAAATATTTCATGCATTTGTCTTAGTGGTTGGACAATGTGAGACACAGATCATATACGAGAAAACTGAAACATCTTAAGATATATCCATTCAACATTTTCTCCGGTAGAATGATGCTCCAGTGCATATTGTAACTAGCAAATGTAACATGAGGCCATTAAATCAAAGCTGACCTGAAGAAACAATTACCATCTGCAGTCACTTGGACAATTTTCAGGCCCAATGCATCAAGCTGAGCGTGGAACTGGAAAAGATCAGTGGGCTTTCCTTGTGTTTTGACCTGTCCGCCAAATATTCTCTCATTCTTCTAAAGCATTATGCTATATATATATATATGTATATAAAATCTACACAACTTAATAAACAGTTTCCTCATAATCCAAAAGACTAAAACTAAGCTCGATTTATCATTCACTACAACACTTCAAGGGATCAAATGTGCAACTCACGCACATTCTTTGGTTCTATCCCATTGAGCATAGTTTATGCTCGAAATTGAAACACATATATTCTGCTTTATCACCATGTCAGTGGAACATGCTGGTAAAAGCAACACTCAAAACCATTTACAGCGAATAGAAGCTCACTACAACTATAACAAAAATCCTCATTAGACTTGACCAAAATCATAGACTGAACTACTTAAACAAGAGAGAGAAAGTAAGAATACAAGCTCAAAGCAAATTTGACAAACAAAGCAGAAATTCAAAAATACATAAACTCCGTAGCAACTTCAACACAATTTGTGAGGCTACTAAGACCGTTAAGTTGGAGAAAACATTTGGAATAAAGTGGAAAATGAAACAAGAACAGAAAGCAATAAGGCAAAAGTTTTAAAATTGGCAATCGGACAAGGAAAAGGAGAAAAACAAGGACAACAACTTTGTGTAAGAAACAAGCAAAATGCTCACGTGAGGCTGTTTTTTCGCTTTCGAGGTATGATGCTTTGTTTTAACCATCGCCCCGATGCCTCCGAATGCAGAACCGTTCACTCTTGAAGCTTTGCAGAGACTTGCGTTACGCTCCGACGCAGAGGGAGAGAGAGCGAGAGAGAGAGAGAGTACTCACTATTCAGTATTCACGATGCAAAACATGTGGCGGCGTCTTGGGCCGGTGCCTCGTGAAGTGAAAAAAAGAGAGCCTATGGGCCTTTGGGGAAAGCCAGTTCCACCTTCCACTGTTTTCTTTTTTAGTTCGGGCTCAAAGTTTTGGGCCCTTTTCTTCGGGCCCAAAGTCCAGAAAAGCTTTCGGTTACACGCGTCCTTTTTATTTTGGTTGTGTCGATAAACGGCATAAAACGCAAGCTTCGGAAATCCCAAAACGACAGCTTACTGACTTGATAGATGTTGATTGAATAAAAATCGTTATAATATAAGCTTTTGTGATTAAAATTCATGTAAACTTTATTGTCACCTGTTTCGCACTTCTATATATTTATTTAGGAATTTAGAAAAAAAAAAATTATATATATATATATTAGGAAACTTATCATTTCATTAAGATCGTAGTAGCTTTCCATTCCATTATTCCTTCGAGCAACTAGTTTTAACAGCACTTTGTCCATATTTCTTCAAGATCACTTGAAAAGAATGCAACCACCCCTTAATTGGTGGAACCCAAATAAGCAATTATTCCCATAACCTCTTGTCTGCACTTTCCTCCCCCTCTCCTCTCTCTTGCCAGCACACTTAGAGAGTATTGTTCTCTATCTGTCTAAGAATTACGCAATTCTTTAATGAGGAGATTGGTATTAGTCTTAAAGAAAGTAGCATAGTTTATTCACAGGAATCAACAAGTTTGGCATCAAAGCAACTTGGCTTGGCTCACAAAAAAGAAAGGAAAAAAAAACAGAGCAACTTGGATTAAAGAGAGTTTGACAAATACTTCCCATCAACTCTGTAACAGTCGCCAATCATTTCAAATTGGATTCCAAGTTCAAATCCAATCAATTTAACCGAGTTCATGGATAATTTAAACCTATGCTTGCCAGCCATCATCAGAATAATTCATCTCAACAGGTCTACATCACGCAGTACAGTGTAACAACGAGCTGAGTGAGCAGGCCAGAACCCATCAGCAGTGCGTGTTGGCACCCATTGTGGTCCCTTCCCAACAGCACGCTAGAAGAAATCAGGACAATTTCTTCAGGTTTCAACTCTCATTGCAGGGCCTCCTTGTGTAGTTGTTGCTCATTCCTGCTAGTGGAATGTGCCTTACACGCGGCCATGGAAGAATGGTTCGGCTTCAAACAAAAGTAAACGGTGTGAAAACTGACACTGAGAAGATGGGGGAAAAAAAAAAAAAAAAAGAGCTGGCGCTTCTAGTAGATGTGAAAGAACAGCGACTAACATCTTCTCAGTTAGTGCTTTAATATTTTTCGTATTGTGGGCCTGCAGTGTCCCTCAGCTTTTATGGCACCTTCCGTGAAACAGGCTTCAGTTTGGTGAGCTGCAATTACACCAATTCAACATGAACAATGTCATGCTCAGGTCAAGTAGAATCCAATGTAACCGCAAGTAGGTAGGTAGCTTTTCTTCATCACCCCCGCGAAGAAAACAAAAAATAGTGCAGGGTTTCTTTTGCCTTTCGGTTCTCTGGCCGTTGACGTGCTTGAATGATAATTGGTAAACCTGCCATTGTTGGCCAAATGACAGAATGGTAAACTCTCTCTAGTTTTGAGCCTAGATAACCATTTCTGCAAGTTTCACTCGTCAAACTTGTACTCTTCACGGAATATGACCACTTTATACTTCAGTAGCTTTAAAGCTTTTCAATTTGTGTTTAACGAGTAAAATAAGTTAAGCAAACAAGTCTTTAATGCTTGCATGCTACACAGAATCATTCCAATACCAGATAAGTTCTTAAAATATCCAAAAGCAAAGAAAGAGTGCACCAGAAGATTAAAAAAAAGAATGAGACAACAAAACAAAGAACAGGGGCATCTTTGGTTTTCGTTGTAGGTGGGACTGGGACTCAACAACCGAGATGCACTGCAAAAGAGATGGACCTGCGGCCAACTAATTAATTTGTAATTATCATATGTGCTTAAAGTCTAGACTGATACCAAGAGCAAGCTTAATGACTACGGACTATAGGCTATAGGCTATATGGACGATCTCATCTTTTTGTCTATTCAGACAAAAAGCAAGATCGAAAAGGAAAAAAGGATTCAGACATCAAGCATGATTAGCGAGGAAAACAAAATAGATAGATAGAAAGAAAACCATATATAATAACAAAAGCAACAGGGGTCGAGAGTTCACCTACTCCACTACTGACCCAAATTATCTGCTAGAGCATTACTTTAGGCATCACTTCCTTTCGCTCCTGCAACTCCATTAAGAAGTGTATTTCCTCCACTTTCATCGATGGTCGAAGAAATTTGCTAGTGTAACGTAGGAAATAAATGGAACGACACTTTCTCTTTCCAAAAGATCGTAGTATATCGTGAAGAAGTGGGAGTGTGTGGACATTAAAACAAAGGGAAATGACAAGGGAAAAGTATTTCCGCCACTCAAATGGAGAGAAAAATACAGAAATCAGAACTCAAATGTGTCGTAATTTCCCTTTCGTAAATTAATGAATCTGAACATGAAAATTGAGGGATATTCATGACCTTGATGGATAAAAGAAATATAAGACGTGTAGAGAGACTTGACAGGTGGACAGAGACCTCCGGTCTTCCCGATCGTCCGATCAAAGCGAAAGCAAAAGTAGAACCGAACCGCGCAGAACGCAACGAAAATCGTCAAACTACCAACGACCATACCGCGCACGAACGCGTCAGATCTCAGCCGACACTTTTCCAAAGACCCATCTTCTCCCCCCAGTACAGTATCTTTCCAAAGTAGTCCGACACACTCGCACTGTTTACTTTTCCTACTTACCAAACACCGACTCACTAGCTATTTACGGTACTCTCTTTTGAAACCTCTGGGGGTGGTTCTGTCGCTTGGTTATAGTCTCGTCCTCTTCTCCTCAGAGCCATTTCTCAGCAAGTGGGTCTTTCGGTGAGGTCGGTATCTGTGGCTCATTCTCAACCGTTATGATATTAATGATGTCTCCGGCTTCACTTTGCTTCTCTGTTGCAGCTTGATGGAATTGCGAGGTTATACTTCAGAGTCGGGTTCTTTAGCATTGATGCCCTTGTCCTTTGTTCCAAAACCCATGCAGAGTGAAACCCGGTGCCTTCACTTTCAAATGTGGTGCTGGTGCAGCCTTATTTCCTGCCTCGTTGACTGTAGTTCAGTGGTAAACAACGGCCTTTCTTCTGGGTTTTTCAGTTTCTTAAGTAAATTCCTTGTCTTGAATGTAATGCTGGATACTTGGTGTATGCGAAGTCACTATTTGTGTGATTGGCAAATGTTTAGTTCTTGGAAGTAAAAGTGTCAAGCTGATAATGGTTGGATTTCTCAAAAGAAACCATGTTATGCTCTTGTTTTGATATTATTTGGGTGGGAGATTTGTTGGCTATTAAATCAGGAAAAATGGAATTACATTCACCATACTAACTGGCCAATCCGAATCTTTTTGGTAGAGGTGGAAAAACGGGAAACCGAAAAGACTTTCATGCTTCTTCTTTTATTTTTTTCAAATTTATGGGGCTGCGCAGTGTCATAGCCTTTTCGGGTGCCCTTGTTTTTCTGCGAATGTATCAGTGGTTGAATCGCGCCTTGGGTTAGTTTTTGAGAGCTATTGCCTTCCTTCGAGTCTTTGGCCCGTTGAAATGTAGTTAAATGTGGTAAACCTCAACGTTCTCTACGCAATATGAGCTTCTGCGTATGCTTCCTCCATACTGGCACGGTGGCCCTTTGCGCTTTCTTTCTTAATAAACTTCAATGAAACATCTAAAATATCTGTGAGTGACATCGTGGCGGCTTGGTTATATAAATAGTTTTGGATTTAATTCATACTGCCAATAGATTAGATTATGTTCTGCTTAATACTAATATGCAACTAAAATGTTGTTGCAAAGAGAAGTTCTTCATGACCGTATATTTTTGAATGATACATTTTTCCTTTTTGTTTCTGCATGCAGATTCCTAATATTGAGCCCTTACAAAATTCAAGTCGGATTGGGAAATAATGGACCACAGGACATGGCTTTGGAGGAAGAAATCTTCAGAGAAGACCATTGTCACAATTGACAAAATAAACGACTCTTTAAAGGAAAATGAAGAAGAGGTAACTCACTAGCATTTTGCTCGGTCACTTTTTCTTTGCTACTAATATTACTGCAAAACTGACTAGCTGATCTTCATCATGGTGGGTAATTCTCTCGGTTTTTAGCATAGTGAGTTCCACAATACCATGTCCTCATCAAGTAAATAGGTACACTGCCTTGACATGTTAAAATGTCCAAGCCCAATGCTTTAGCATTTAATACTTATGCTTCACGTGACCCCCTCTTATAAAAAGGAAATTCTCCCTGGAGTATTTGTTGGTCAATGGTGGAGTTAAATTCATGAGTAGTTTGACGGATGAAAACTTAAATCCGCATGGACAGCCCTGAATATCAGTGGAAAAGGTTTCTTTCCTTAGTATGCTCGATATTTGGTGAAATTCTTTTCGAATGAGATGCTCATTAGTGTTTGGTTTTCACCCCGTCTGGCAAACATGTTGTCAATTTATCAAGACGCTGAACTCTCAGCTGTCAGACGATTGAGTGTATAATACAGGAGTAAAGGAAAGAAAAAGAGGGTGCTGGTGTAAGAATGGAAATTGTAATATAGGTAATTGGTTCGAAAGGGAATTGTTTGACTCAACGCAATCGATTGAATCAGATGTTGGATATGCGGGTTCTATGTTCCTGTGTGGTTCCAGGAATGCCTACATTTTACAAGATTTTGACTCTTCAGTGTCACAACCTAGGAACTGGCATCAAGAAGTGGGTGTCTGTCAGTAGGAGCATAGAAACCTCAAAAATGATTCCCCTACAGGAATCCTCACTTCCGCAGCTTTCTGCTGACTGTCCTCTATTGCTGCATGGCATCTCTATGGATTTTGATTTTCTTTTTCATTTGGGAACTGTTTATTGTCCTTTGCTCTGAGGCATTTGTGATAGTTAAACTCCTTTCTTTTCCTTTAAATACAGACACTTGCAACCGAGAAAGCTCAGTTGGAGAAAGAACTCACAATTTTAAGTGAAAAGCTTTCTTCAGCCCTCTCCGAGTGTGAAGCAAAAGATGAACTTGTGAAGAAACATGCAAAGATGGCACAGGAAGCAATTGCAGGTAATGTAACGTGGTTTTCCCCCTTTCTGGAGCTCCTTTTACAAAAAAAACCCCTTTCTGGAGCCCCTTTTACTTCGTTGCAAACGTATGGATCTCACTGTATAATTTTATTGTTTGAAAAAAAAAATTATGCATGAAAAGAAGTTTTGGTTCAGAAAGTTATCAGTTGCCTTATGTTGTGACCTGTTAATTTACGTCTTCTTTTGACAGCATTGTAATCCCTTTGTTAAATAATTCATGTAGGCTGGGATAAGGCAGAAGCAGAAACAGTGTCTCTAAAGCAAGAATTAGATGAAGCTTTGCAGCAGAGAGTAGCTGGTGAAGAACGATTAGCTCAAATGGAGGCGGCACTCAGGGAATGTATGCAACAGCTACGGTTTGTCCGGGAGGAGCAGGAGAAAAGAATTCATGATGCTGTAATGAAGACATCGAAGGAATTTGAAAAATCTCAGTTGGTTTTAGAGGAGAAGTTAGCAGAGACCAGTAAGAGGCTTGCCAAACTAGGTGGTGAAAATTCTCATCTTAAAGACACTCTCTTACTAAAGGAGAAGTTGATAGCAGAGACTAATAAACAGTTGAGGCAAGTGGAGACAGAATTTAGTGTACTAATGACAAGATTGAAATCTACAGATAAAGATAATAGCTCTTTGAAGTATGAGGTTCGGGTGCTTGAGAAGGAGCTGGAGATTCGGAATGAGGAGAGAGAGTTTAATCGTCGAACAGCTGATGCGTCACACAAGCAACATCTAGACAGTGTGAAGAAAATTGCGAAGTTAGAATCAGAGTGTCAGAGGTTGCGTCTCCTAGTCAGAAAGCGACTGCCAGGTCCTGCTGCTTTGGCGAAAATGAAAAACGAAGTTGAAATGCTGGGAAGGGATTCCCTTGAAATGAGGAGGAGAAAAATGAATACAACTGATTTTTTGGTTGATAACTCTTTTGAGAATCCCAATAAAAAGATCGGTATTCTGACTGAGCAGCTATGTGCTATGGAAGAAGAAAGCAAGAATCTCAAGGATGCCCTTCATAAAAAAACTAATGAACTACAATTTTCAAGGGAAATGTATGCGCGCACCGCATCCAAATTATCACATGTTGAATCGCGGTCTGAAGAAGTTTCAAAAGGTCCGACAGTTAATGAGCCAACAGGGATTAGCATATCTCATGATCTGGCATCGATGTCTGACATTGGCAGTGATGATAAGGCTAGTTGTGCTGAATCATGGGCTTCAGCTTTGATTACAGAACTGGAGCACTTCAGAAATGGAAGACAGAAGGGGTCACCATCATCTAAAACTGTTGGAACATCAGACCTTAATCTCATGGAGGACTTTGTTGAAATGGAAAGATTAGCATTGGTCTCCGTTGATAAACCATTTGCGAGTTCTCATGTTTCTTCACTTGAAGCTAATGCCATCTCTTGTCCCTTGAAAACTGAGGAAAATGGGAATCCATCAGAGCTAATGGATAGGGAGACAGTGCCAATGCCCGACTGTGAATCAGACATCAGTGTGTCAAATCAGGAAATAAGGTCCAAAGATAATATGACCAGCAAATTTCCTGGTTGGCTTCAGGATATACTGAAAGCAGTCTTGGAGCAAAACCAGGTTAAACAAAGAAACCTGGATGAGATATTTGACAACATTAGAGCAGCTTTGGCATATATCAATAGTCCAAACCCCATCGAAGTGGTTAATCCAAGGGAGAGCTCCAGCCATGCTGATGCATCTAGTGCCTCACTTGTAAGTGGCTACATCTCATGGAAACCATCAAGTAAATCTTCAGTGATGGTTTTATCTGATGGTGTAACGGATGTTGATGTCTCAGAGACAGAAAAGAGCAAATCACAGCTGCAGTCTGATCTCAACAAGTCTATAGGCAGAATAATTGAGCTTATAGAAGGGATCAGTATGCAAACTCCGGAGGATGATAACACAGAGGACTTTTCCAGAAATGACAGAAACGTCTTCACATTCAACAACTCAGAAACATCTGCAGGGTATATGGTTCGGGTTCTTCAGTGGAAAACTACTGAACTCAGTGCTGTTCTACAGCAATTTGTTCACAGTTGTTATGATCTGTTGAATGGAAAGGCTGATATAGAGAAGTTTTGCCATGAGTTAACGGCTGCTTTAGACTGGATTATGAACCATTGCTTTTCCCTGCAAGATGTTTCAAATATGAGGGACGCCATTATGAAGCGTTTTGAGTGGGATGAATCACGAAGTGAAAGTGAGGCAGAAGTTGGAATGATCGGTTATTCTCCTGGAGCAGGACATGTTCGAACAGAACAGTTATTGTATTTGCCCATGAGTACTGCTTCAAATGGAAATCGTCTTCAAATGGAAGAAATTCAGTCCACTGTGAAGGAAGAAATTAGTACTATGAAGGCTGAGTTGAGGAGTTTGGAATCTGTAAAGAAAGACTTGGAAGGACGACTTCTGTCTGCTACTGATAAGGGTGAATCCCTCATGAATCAGCTCCGCAAAGCCGAGAATACCATTGCTGGCTTGCAAACAGAGTTGGAAATGCTCAAAGAATCAAAAGGAAAGATTGAGGAGCAAATAGAAAGTCACAAGTTGTCGAATGAAGATCTTGATAGGCAGCTTACAGTGGCCAGAGTGGAATTAAGTGAGGCTCGGCAGAACTTTTCGTCAATAGAAGTGGAGCTGGATGATAAAAATAACTGCTGTGCAGAATTAGAGGCCACATGTCTTGAACTGCAGCTCCAGCTTGAAAGGTTCTCTTTTTTTCCTGTGATTTTACAGTTTTACTTCCCTAAATACAATGTTTACATCTAGTTATCTGGATAGTTAAAGGTATCTCTTGTGGCTGCTAATGTTCAGCATCACCAAGAAGGAAAGCCCGAACAATAACCCCAATCAGGAAGAAAAGCAACTTCGGACAGTAAGTTCCAACGTCTTACTGAATGTACCTTTTTTTTTTCTTTCTAGGTTCTTATTGGATGCATCCTACCTAAAATATGATTTCCTATGAGATAAATCCTAGAGAAAGTACTACTAGGTTTCCTGTGCCCCCTCCCCCACCCAAAAGAAAAAACCTCCTTTTTCTTATTGAATTGCATATTTGCATAAGGAGATGAAAAACTTCATGTTGAAGATATAAATAAGCAAAGGGGACAAAGAAATTTGTTGTCATGTCTTCAATATCAATGTAATTTAGAGATTCGTGAATGTTGATCAATCTTGCAGGAATGGGAGATTACAGCTGCTTCAGAAAAGTTGGCAGAGTGCCAGGAGACTATCCTAAATCTCGGAAAGCAGTTGAAGGCATTAGCTGTACCAAGGGAAGCAGCCCTTTTGGACAAGGTCATGACTACTCCCACTGACGCAATAAACACCACCACAGCCACAACCACAGCGACAGCCGCAACCGAGACCCCTCGCAAGTACAAGATCATGAACCAGCGCTCCTCTCTACTCGATCAGATGCTAGCAGAGGATGATGCTGCTGGTAAGGATCCTAACTTTCCAAAGACCAAAGAGATTGCTGGCAACTCCACTAGAAAAGTTAACAGCGCATTCCAGCCTCTAGAAAAGATTATTGTTTTAAATGGGGTTGAGCGGGAGGATGAAAATGCTTCAGCTGGTTCTTTGGCTATCGTGCCTAGCAAGAAAAGAGGGGGCGGGAGTTTGTGGAGAAAGTTGTTGTGGAGAAAGAAGAAATCTAACAGTAAGAAAACACCTCGTCCGTTTGCTCCATGACAAACATCATAGTGAAGTGATTGCATGCTTGTTGCTCAGGGTTCCACTTTTTTCTTTTCACAAAGTAGTTTGGTTTGTTCTAGGGGAAGTGGAATAAAAAGCCAAGGCTTTTTTTCTGTCATAAGAAAGAGAGAGAGAGAGAGAGTTTTGCATGTTGTTGTGTTTAATATGTTTATCACTGCTGTACAGAAAACAGATGTCCTGACTGAAGTTGATAAAATTTATTTGAGGCGTGTTGAATAGTGGTTCAGGAATTGCGAATAAGCCATTCTTGGTAGAGGAAAGGCTGGTTGCAGTGGTGATTAACAAGCCCTGATATTACATTCGGTTTTGGGAGAGAGAAGGGACGGAGAGAAATCATCAGGGAGAACAAAAAAAAAAAGTGAGAAGATTCGAGATTCTTATAACGAAGCAAAGGTAATTGAGTGCACAATGAAACTTCATCATTTTCATACGACAAAACAAAGTTAACTAGATTGCCAACCCAAAAACGCTAGAAAACAATGAGTTCAATGTATTGTATGAATCACAAAATAATATTTGATAAATTGATATTTTTCTATATACGAAATTTAATTATTTATTTATTTGGCTCTTATTGCGCCAGATTGGTGATTTGATATTTAAGGTGTTGCAAACTTGCAGCGATTTCATTTGCAAAGCTTTAGGTGTAATGAACATCAAGCAGGTCATAATGTGCAACAGATAATTTCAAAGATTTCATTATTTTTCAGTCACTGAGGCAGTAGCATGTGTTCATAGCTCTCATTATGATCATGGAGGTTTGAAAACCTCAAGTACATGCTCTAAAGGGCATGTTAGACCCTTCGGAGAGGCGACGTGCCAATGAGCAAAGGGGCTTAATAGCCTTACAAACCAAGTCCAAAAGGGCGGGAAGAGACTCATAAAAGGTGAAAAGCCCACGAAAGGAACCAAGCTAAAAAACAGGCGGAAAAAGAAAGCTGATGGTGGAAGAGGGTGGTAAGAGCAACAGCTGGAAGTGAGGAGTCAGCTAGATCGGAAAATGGGGTGGCATGTGGGCCCACACGTGCCGCTTGGCTAGTCGTTGGAGAAGGCCACAAGGAGCACTTGGATGTCTAGATGCCAGCCACTTGGCACGTGCATACCGAAGAAGACCACCTGCCGTTGAAAAAGGAGGAGAAAGAGATGGAAGTGTGAGATCCATGCGTGCACAGGAGCGAGTGAGGTCACACGCACTGTCCTATCACATGCTGGTTGGTGTAGAAATCTTCTCTAGTCGATGTAAATGCCGTCCTTAATGTTCCACCATATAGGAGCTTATATTTACTCGTAGTGTCTGTGTCAAAATTTTTATCATTCCAAAATTTTGACTTAATTAAAAAAATTACAAAATAATATATTTTTCCTATTAAAATCATTCTTTTTTATTAAAAAAAGTATTCTATTTCCTTTTATCAATTTTTATAAATTATTTTCACTTTTTTACTATTTTTCTTGTTATAAAATTTCGGTAATATACAAATGTAATCAATAATGTGATCCAATTACGGAGAGCCTTTTTGGCTTTTTCGATGTCAAACTTTGAACAACAACATGAATTGACTTTTTGTGCACTGCCTATTGGCCACTAATTAGAAAATTAAACTTTTACCCAAATTTTCAATCACAGCCATTGGAAAATCAATTCTCAATCACTGACCGTCGGATAATGATTCTCTGTTGGATACTATTAATTGTCCCCATGTTACACTTTCGTCCTAGGGTTTTACAGACCGAAGGAAACCACAGAAAAAAGAAGAAAAGCTGCAGTTAAGCTTCCATCCAAGTCACTCGAAAGCAAAATGGCTACTCAAATCAGCAAAAAGCGAAAGGTGATTTTCTTGGCATACAAACAGATTGTTATTATTTCGTTCTTTATTTTTCTTGGTTTCTGAGCTATTAAATTTTTTTGGTATTCGATAGTTTGTGGCTGACGGAGTGTTCTACGCGGAGCTGAATGAGGTATTGACGAGAGAACTCGCGGAGGACGGTTACTCCGGGGTGGAGGTTAGGGTCACGCCTATGCGGACCGAGATTATCATCAGGGCCACTCGGACTCAGAATGTCCTCGGTAAAACAATTTTTGTCACTCTGTGTCTCTTTGGTTCCCGAGAAGGTGCCGGAAAATAAATGGAACTTCTTTTTCGAATTCTGGTATTGCTAAATTGTGCTAGCTCTGTTTGGTTACCTCAAAACATTAGAATAGATATGAATTCGAGGCTGCAATATTAGCTCTGATTATTGACGACTCTAGAATCTAGAGAAAGTGTCATTCCTTGGATTCAATTTAGGCTTTTTTCTTCTATGTGAAGACTCGGGGACGAAGCTAGGATCAGGACTCTGGGGGAGCCAATTTAGTGAAATACAGTTCGGGTATAGTGTAAAAAGTACAAAAATCCATTAAAAAACACCGTCTTTGGCCTAAGAAGAACAAAATTTGTGCTGAGTTTTGCGGGACTGGAGGGCCATGGTCCCCCTAGCTCCGTCCCTACATGGATTTATATGTTGGGAGTGTAACAAATGATAGAATAATGAAAATGTTAGATCCATAACAGCTGCCTGGTTGATGGACATAGTATGTGGTAAACAGAGTAGTGAACATAGAGTGATAAGCGAGAGATTTTTAAATATTTGAAAGGTATGTTTTTACTCTATCAAGTGAACTATAAAGTTTTAGTTCATTGAGTTATTTTCTGTTTACACGAAATATCAATTTGTGGCCTAGAAGCTGCTCATGGTTGGCAAAAAAATTGGAGGAAAAAATTGTACTTGGTGTAGCTTGTTACATGGGGTTATATCTAAGGATTTGGAAGAAATGTTCTCTAGTAACGTGTCAATTCATGGATTTAGGTGAGAAGGGGCGAAGAATTCGGGAACTTACATCCATTGTTCAGAAGCGTTTCAAGTTTCCGGAGAACAGTGTTGAGCTCTATGCTGAAAAGGTGAACAACAGAGGGTTATGTGCCATTGCTCAGGCAGAGTCTCTGCGTTACAAGCTTCTTGGAGGGCTTGCTGTCCGAAGGTATATTTTGAACTTACAGAAAATTGTGTCTTATTTTCTTTGTAATTGATGTAATTTGAGTCAGATGGTTAATATGTTGAAATTGAAGTTGAACTCAGGAATTATATCAGTTTAGCAGATTAATTTAGCTGATGCCCTTTTTATGCATGACATGAATTGGCATGTTGTTTGCTTAAACGTCTGCTGATGTCCTTTTGTGGTGGACAATCCTGAAAAACTAAAAACAGAATCTTTGATAACTGACATACCTGTACACCTTACCAAGGTTGAACTGGTCCACAGGACTTTTAACTAATCTCTTCAGATCAATTACTCCATTTTAATAGCTATTTTCACCTACAAGGTTCAGCATTTTGCTGCATGACGGTTTCTTTGTGGTGAGATACCTCATTGATCCTGAACTTCGTTGGGGAATCCTTGCCAGGGGAAACCAGGATTTATCCAACATCATTTTGCATGGTACATCTCATGCAGTGCATTGATGTTACTTCTCCCCTTTTCATTAGTTATGGGTTAAGAGGATAACATTGCTTACAGGGAATATCCGGAGTTTCTAAGATCCTTTAAGCATAAGTTAGTGCTTGGAGTTTGCAAACTCCAACATTTTATCATCTTGCAGGCACTATATCTGGAACTTTGTGCATCTATTGCTTCCTGAATCGATATGATTCTTTCTTACACAAACACACATGTACATTTGCACCTGCATGTCTACATGGTGCAAAACCTGTGGACTTGGTATTGTGAAACGTTTGAAACTATTCAAAGGTATTTAGACGTTTAAACCATTATCTATTTGTAATGTTCAGCTAGTTACCTGATGCTTCTTTGATTCTAGGATTTTGTGGAATGTAAGTAAAAGAAAAACTAGGCTTCTTGGAATTTATAAGTTGTGGTTAGCATTTACATTATTCCTCCTTTGCCCAGGAATAATGGGTTAAGAAGATCCTCACCAATGCTTACATTAAATATTGGAGTTTGTTAGTCTCTTTGAACTGTTATTTTAGTTCTTGGAGTTCGGTAACTCCTAAATTTCACTGTGTCCTCTTCTTTTTTTCCCTTAAGCACTTACACATTCTTGCGCACTGACATTTGTTTGGAAAGGGTCAAATCCAAACAGCTTAGAAGCTTTTAAGCCTCAAACTTACATTGAGAGAACCAGCTGTGAAGTCCTCTTTACACCTGTTACCTGAATGCTTTGGATCGGTGAAATTGATTTGCTTAAGACCTTTTATTTGGTTAGGATCCATGGACTGCTTCACAAACACAGACACATATTATTGAATGACCAACATTCCCATGTATGCATAAGTTTTCTAGCATATGGTTGCCCTACTGGTTTCTATTTGTTCTCTCTTGTTATCCATGCCCTACTATAATTAGTCTTAAAACTGTCTTAGCACCATGTCTATTTTGAATTTTTTAATATCTTTTTTTTTTTTGATAAGTGAATTTTTGAATATCCTATTATACGGCTATTGAGTCACCATTCACCTTCTTGTTTTCAGGGCTTGCTATGGTGTTCTTAGATTTGTCATGGAGAATGGAGCAAAAGGATGTGAGGTATGTGAAGAAAGCCACTTAATCTCTTGCCCTCATTTCGGTGATAAAAGAACATTGTTGTTCTCTTCTTTTTAATTACAGTTTCCATTTGACATTACATTTTCAGGTTATAGTTAGTGGGAAGCTCAGGGCTCAACGTGCCAAATCTATGAAGTTCAAGGATGGATACATGATATCCTCTGGTCAGCCTGTGAATGAATATATTGACTCTGCTGTGAGGCATGTGCTTCTTAGACAGGTCAGCTTATTCACTCATTGTCATCGATTCTGAAGTGGATAAATGCTATTTGCATGCTAGCGCCCTGCTTAAAGTATGCAAGTTATCTTTTGGTTGATGTCTGTGTCCACAATATGTTGCAGGGTGTTCTTGGCATCAAGGTGAGGATAATGCTTGATTGGGACCCTAAGGGCAAAGTAGGCCCTACAACACCCTTGCCTGATCTGGTTACCATCCACCCACCAAAGGAGGAAGAGGATTACAGCATCAGGCCTGCGCTGGCTGCCACTAATATAGAGGTTGCAGCCGCTTAACCTTGGGTCTGCCCCTCTCCTTGCTTCAGTTTTTTTGGGTCCATGTGTGTGCGAAGAGAGAGAGAGAGGCATCTTGAGATGTCTGCTATTAAATTTTTCTTAACATATTCAAAGTTTTGGTTTCCCCTTTGTACCTTTTTGCTGAGTTGGTAACCCATGAAGGATCTCGTTGTAGGTTTTTTGCTTTTGTCTAGCGATTAGTATCTTAATCACTGTTTGTTCTGCTAATGCATGTATGAGTTTGTACCAGAGAGTTTAGAATGTCCTTGAAAGGTTTGAGTTTTTTCCCCTCGGTTATTGTTGTTTCTGATCCCGTGACAATAGAGTAGCTATCTTCAATGGTTGGTGCATTCCAAGCTATCATAACAAGAAAAGGTTTTGATTCGAGCCATTGGGTCAAGGTCCAAGGATATGGAAGCCGAACTAATGTTGATAGAGGCGGACTCTGGTGTTATTGGGCCACGATGTAAAACACACAGGGTGCTGTACTAGTTACTGATATTGAATACTCCCAAAAAGAAAACAGAACATGGTAAGGGAAACTAAAGGATGACAAAAGAGGCTTTTGATGGGTAGAGTCCACCAAACAAATCAAACGTAATTGGCTTTTTCTCATGTTAACCCGTGAAATTTATTATTTTTCTTTTCACTTAGTAGTATCTCAACAAGGTAGTATCTTTTATTATGTTATGCAATACTATCTTATTATAATTTTTTTTTATTAGTATTCATAAAACAGTATACCTTATTCATCATTTCTGCAAACAGTAAAGTAAGTGATTTAGGCCACAAGCTTTTAATGTATTTTTCTGTTCTACCTTAGATAAAAAATATAAATAATGTTAACTCACTTCAAATGATCATCGTGTAAAATGAGTGTAAAGTATTTTGATTTCGACATGGACAATATTTCTTAAGCCTCACTAAGAAAAGAAAACCAAAACTTGAAAGGTGGTAATTGATTATTTTAGCCAAAAAGTTGATCACATTTTGGAAACACCTCAACTGATAATTTGCTAGGCTACATCTTAAATCTGAGATAGCTAGGAGACATCTTAAATCTAAGATATCAGTCTTCACACCAACACAATATGTCTCACGAGATAGCTAGGAGACATTTTAAAACTAAGATATTAGTCTTCACACCAGCACAATATGTCTCATGATATAGCTAGGAGACATCTCAAATCCAAGATATTAGTCTTCACACCAGCACAATAAGTCTCATAATATCTCAACACTCAAGTTACTCTTTTTGTGAATCAGGACCCTTCGTTGAGTCTTTGCTCTTGGAATTGGTGACTGATTCTTTGACCTCAACATCAGCTCATATTAGAGTAGGAAACATCTAGTGGTCGTTAGTCTGCGACCTAATGCTACCATCTGACCCCCAGTTGAAACAGCAAACGGCATACTTTCCAATCAAAGGAATAGATAACAATTATCAACTATAAAGTTCACGAGTCGAAATTATTGTGATTGCTTTTGCATTCGAAGTAAAAATGACAAGCAAAATTTTGGACCTTATATGGGTATTTCAGATTGCTTACAACAAGAGAGCTAGAAAAGAAACTGAAACTGACAAATCCTCTTGTTCATATCAATCTCTGTATAGTACAAATCTCGCGACTTCAGGGAGTCCAGCCTCTTTATAACATTCAGAAATCCTCTCTACAGACTCATCCCAATTCCCTTCAACAGAGGATAAATCCAACAAAAAGGCAGCTTCATCCAATGCAACCTGCACATTTGAATTAAAGAATTAGAGGGAAGATGAAGACAGCATCAACTGTCATTATGATTTTGATTTGAGATAAAACTCCTAATGAGTTAGATGCAGCCTAGAGTACCTGAACAGGAGGCTTCCCCTTCTTAAGATCTTCTTCCTTTCCCTCTTCTGTCACCTTCTCCTTAATGTACTCAATCTGCTCATCCTCCCATTGTGCTATTTCAGCAACTTCCTGGATATACAATAGTCAGACCCATAGAACGAGGAAATTGAAGGAAGAACAAAGAGGGATTGCCAATAATGTCATTAAAGGCTCCATACCTGGTATTTACACCCCAAAGTCCACCACGGTGATTTCAAAGCTCCCCTGGCAGCATCTTTAGCTTCTACGTTACGACCAACCCTATGAAATGCCACAAAAAAAAAAAAATCCTTTGAGGACAAAAGCTAAGCATGTTGTCAGAAATTTAAAACTCCTAGGAGAAAGTATTTTGAGAAGATCTTTCTTTAACCTCAGCAAAACCTCTGCATTGAATACAAATGGCCGAGCAAATCCTGGAAAATGCTCCTTCTTGGTATAAAATTCTCCTGTCACTAAAGCTGAAACCTTTCACGATGCCCATGTAAATAATTAACATCTTATATTCAGTAACCAAATACCACTTAGAAACAGTACTCCCAAATTAGTTGTCTTACATGGTCGCCTTCCTCAAAATGACGCATTATTTTACGCTCTAAGACATCTGGAAACAAACCAACCTGAAAATGAACCATTTTTTATAAACCATTCACTCCCCGCACAAGTATTAGTACCATATTCATCCAATGATCAAGTATAACTTTACCACCTTTTTTAAGAGGTAGACATCTAGATTTGAGATTTGAGACTTGGCGTAGTCACCCCTTTGGTAGAGTTTCTCCCCAGCATCAGCTGAAGCACGAAATAGCTCGTCATTGCTTTCTGGGCAGTTCTTGGCGTCTTCTTCAATTAAGAGTCTGTGAATAAATAGGTCAACCTGTGTACAGAAGAGCACAATGAAGCATTTACAAAGAATTCTGGTCCAAACTCTAAGCTCTAATGAATTCCGCTCCAAGCATTTACAATAATATGCAGGCATCACTAACATCCTTGGCTAGAAGCCACACTCCGTGCTTTCTGACTTCCACCACTGGCATCTCCATGCTGTGGGCAAAAAAAAGAATGATCCATCAAGCAGAATGCAATTAACGACAAAAAGCTCAGGAAAAAACATATAAAGTATATATACCCAGGTGGAGCTGTAGGCCATCTCAGCAGTGCAGTTACAGCACCTATAAACCATTCAATAATATAACAGCTTCAACTCACATAGTTGCGAGGTATATCCACTGCCAAATATATGCAATGCCTTAATATACCTGTGCTCTTTTTTGCTAGTGGAATGGCAAGGGGGATTAATCCCTGTTTGGCTCCAGGGGACAAAATGGATTCACCTATTATGGAGCAATAAATATGATACATCATATTAGGACTCTCTTGAGTTATGAGAAAATTATTATGGGGTAAATATTGGTAATTGAATAGTACTTGTACACTGGAAAAATAAATATAACTACGTCAGATCCCAATTTTTTGGCCCCTTGGATGCTGGGACTATTGACAGTAATAAGGACTAGGAACTGGAAACTTGACCGCACCTGACAAGCTTTCTGATTAATGAGTACAAAATTAAGTATCCATGCAATATTTAGTTATAAGCATTAATTTTCATTCGAAGGCAATGAAATTTAAGTTCTGAGGTCCATAACTCAGTACTGTGTTTTGACTCGAAAAAAAAAACATTTTACAAACATGAATTATGTGCTTGCATTTATCTGCAATGGCAATTATAGATCCTGGGATACATATGATGCTGTGAAGACAGACACCTGAGGGTCTTCAAGTGACCATGAGCCAAAATGTTAGAGCCTCAAGTGCGATGAAATCCCAACTTGACTGATACCAACAGAAGTGAATGATTGATGTATGTAACATTGCTGGCAATGGGATTCGCATTGCCATGAAGGAAACAACCAACGTAACACTAAAAGTACATATACCAAGATGCCAAAAAACCCAAGTGACAAGCAAACGATGTTTTCAACCTCTGCGAAATCTCGGAACATTAGGATCTTTAAAGGACGAACATGACAACTATTTTGGTTTATAAAAATGCCAAATTACCCATAAATAGTAAAAAAATGATATAGACGTCCTGCAAAGGACGATGACCCACCACTGGTCTGAAGCATTCTCACCAACTGACCCAAATGCTCAGGAGGCTGAGCCGCCGCCACATCTTTTATGAAAGTCAAATGGTCTGCATTTCAACAACGCCCACAATCAAACGCATGCACTTCCGAATATCCGAACAGAAGCGCACGTCAAAACTGGCGCAGAACTCTCTGACACATTACATTTACGTGCCCGTGTGCGTGTGCGTGGGATTTGCGACAATTTTAAGTGTTACCTGGAGTAGGAGAAGAAGCAGAGCAACGAAGGCCAGCTCTGCTGTGGCCGAGAAGCATAGCAGCTCCACGTGAACCGCCGCACACCACTCCGCCGCCTACCTTCATTGTCTCTGCAACTAATATCTACTGTCCAGAGCCAATCGGCCTCAGGTTCGTCTTTCTTTATCTTCTCTACCGCATCTTTGGTCTCATTGGGCATAAGAAATTCACCAGGTTGATCCATGTCACGGCCCAAGGCCCAAGGCTCTATATCATATCATCAATCTCATTGGGCTAAGAACATCGCATAGCTGATCACTGTAAAGGCCCGATTCTCATTTACACAGACAGGTCTAGTTAGCCCACTAACCTTTTGGGTTATAATTTCTATTTTTTTGGGGTATTTCAATTTTTAATTTTTAGCTTTAGGCCAAAAATGTCACACCCCCAATTCCACTTTCTCTTGAACATGGGCACGATTATAAATAACGTAATTTGGATTTCAAGCCCAAGCCCAGACTTCCATGTTGCCAGTCTTTTCCATCACATGCTTTATAATTGTGCACAAATTGTAGAAGCTGGTTATTATTTTTCTATCAATGTGGCCGTTGGAGCACCATTAGAGATTTGAGCAAACTATTTAGATTAGATATCGTGTTCAACTATAATTCCTATCACACCATTTACATTAGTCAGTTGATAGATACCTGTCAGACACCACGCCATCCTTGGCTCTACTCCATGCGTTTACATATTTGCAACACATTTCAACACCATAATTAATAACCGAACACGTCCGCGTTGTGAGTCGCCAACTGCCTAGATCTGCACATAAATAACAAGAAAAAAAAAGGTTACTTCTCTTACAAATAACATCTAAGTCCACTAGTTCTCAAAAAAAAAAACCATCTACGTCCGCTGCTACTTGGACTCCTATGATCCATTAACTTTATCAAACCTACCATATATATCTTCGTACGCCACGCCGTTGATACTGATTGAAACATACCTATGTGCCTTTTTCATGAAATTTGGAGCATTTTCAACGTCGCGAGCAAGTTGTGCATGCATTTTGTTGGTACCCACTTGTCCACGTTAGCATGGAAATACCATGAAAAATACTACTTATCTACCAAATTGAATACATTTTCCATCACATGAAGTTATATCAAACCTGATGCGCACCGACAAGTTCCTACCGAGAAAACATGCCTTTTTCTCTACTCGCGTTTAGAATTAATTTGCCGCATTTTTTGACACCGTTGTGCATTACTCATTTTGTTAGCAGTCTTTGGTATAAATAATTGAAATATCGCACTTGTCTTGCACTATGATATCTATACTTCGCCTGGCCTCCTAGCAATCCCGGCCCGCTTGTCGTGTCTTGCAGAAAGCAAGTTAACATGGTTCGCTTCCTTTCCACCAGTACCATCCGACCCACGAGTCAAATTAATGACTCAACTCGGAGGATCGAGTTAACTCCGTGGGATCTCAGCCTCCTCTTACTAGACCATATGCAAGGTGGCCTCCTCTTTCTCAAACCTACACCCTTACAAGAACATGAACGTAAAACCAATTTCATCGATCACCTAAAATCTTCCCTCTCCCGTACATTAGACATTTACTATCCCCTCGCCGGCCGCCTTGCCATGATCGAAAACGATGATGGGACCACCTGTTTCTTCGTGGACTGTAATGACCTTGGAGCTGAGTTCGTCCATGCAGCTGCAGATGGTGTCTCTGTGGCCGATATTATCGAGCCCATCTACGTTCCCCAGATTGTGGTTTCGTTCTTTCTTATGAATCGTGCTCTCAACTACGAAGGCACTTCGAAGCCGTTGCTTTCCGTTCAAGTGACCGAGCTTATTGACGGTTTCTTCGTTGGCTGCTCTATGAACCATGCGGTTGCCGACGGGACCTGCTTCTGGAATTTCTTCAATACTTGGTCCGATGTATCTCGAGGCTCCTCCGACAGTTTGAGTACGCCGCTTCCCATATTCGAACGTAGTTTTTTTGACGGCATCATTAACTTCCCTATTCGCATACCAAACCCTTGCAAAGAAAACGCTGCGAGGGTTGCTCCTCCACCACTGCAACAGAGGTTTTTTCATTTCACCAAAGAAAAGATAGCTGAACTTAAAGCAAAGGCCAACGCAGAAATGAGCACTGACAAGATCTCGTCTATGCAAGCACTCTTGGGTCATTTTTGGCGATGCGTGACGCTCGGTCGGGGTCTTGATGCTGATCAAGAGGTTCAATACCTGGTAGCTGTGGGGGCGAGGCAAAGAATGCACCCGCCAATACCAAATGAGTACTTCGGGAACGCGGCCCAAGCGGAGGTGGTCACAAGCACAGCAGGAGAGCTGATAGAACACGGACACGGCTGGGCAGCTTTGCGTATAAACAACATGCTTGCTTCAAAGAAACCAGAAGAAGTGAGCAAGTTTTTGGTTGAGTGGGTAAGAAATCCTTGGCTCGTAAAGTTTAGCGCAATAAGGAGTACCAAATTGCTCACAGGAAACTCGCCATGGTTCAACGTGTATGGCAATGACTTCGGTTGGGGAAGGCCTGTCGCGGTGCGAAATGGTCTTGGGCTAAAGTTTGAAGGGAATTTAACGGTGTTCCCAGGAAAGGAAGAGGGTAGTATTGATTTTGAAGCTTGCCTTTTGCCCGAGACGCTGGTTGCTTTGGCACATAATGTAGAGTTTATGGAGACTGTAGCCACATGAACTTCGCTCGTCGCCATGGGACGCACGAATAGTCAATGGGTTTGCTTAAGTACTCGCTATCATTTCCAATAAGATTCCTTTTTTTTTGGTTTGTCAAATATATTAATGGTTCTAACATAATATACGAATTAATTACAAGTGTGTGTTTAGTTTGTAGTGAGGAATTCGTACTTAATAAGAATTTTCTCCTTTCTCTCATTTTAGTTTGATATATATTATATATTCCCTCGGAAATGGTTGGTAGATTTGCGATGGCCCACTATGCAATATTGTGGTGTCTCTAGTCTGTAGACCGATTTGATTTAAAGAAAGATTGCGTAAAAGTATTCAAAGGCACGATATTTATTTTAAAATAAACATTCGACGATCATAATTTGGCCACTCCATTTAACAAGGCATGGGAGATAAAATGACTAATTTGCTTGGTAGTCAAATCTTGACACCCTTGAATAAATCATTTTGCACAATCTTTTTTTAAATCTAGGGCACGTTCGTTTTGAAATTTATTCTAAAATACAAATGTATTCAACAAAATTTATAAAACTAACATTTAAAATTTTATATACAAACACTAATACATTTTACACAATCTTCAACAACTTTTCATATAAACTCCAATATCTTTTTTTAAAAAAAAATTATAACAATCTTCTCTCTCTATACTTTTTCACCTAACTCCAATACTTTTTTATTAAACAATTACATCAAATCATCCCTCTCTACATTTTTTTACAAACTCTAATAAAAATTAAATATCTTTAAAACTTTTCATTAACTTTTACACAAAAAACTATATAACTATAATCTACATAAATATTTACAATTCTACCAAAATTTTATATTTTTTTACAAAACGAACACCCCTAATCTTTTCTCACTCATTTGTCCTAATTTTGACCTAGAGAACAATGTCAAATGGACCGAGTCCTATATCTCACCACATAATTACCATTTATGTCTGTCACTCCGTTGAAGTACTATGATCGCGCTTCCAAACCATCCAAACTGTTGTGAAGGGTCCGATCACTTTCCTTTTACATACATAGGTTACGTATCCATATTTGCAGGCGATCCTAGAATCGCCAGCATATATACTTCATGCTTTTCTTCTCAATGGACATGACTGATATATCGTTGGCTGTGATTGCTCCTAGTCCTCGTGCTTATAAATATTTACGTCGTTTGTTATCCCGCCTATCGGTTGATAATCTCCGTTGACTGTTGTGCCGATTGCGCTGTACGTATATGGAGGCTGAGTTGGGTTTCCTTACATCTCGGACTTCTCTCTCCATAAGTTGGTCTCTGACTGTTTGTTTTGACGTATACTGCATTTTTCAAGTATTTAAAGCCTCTGACTGTTTGTTTTCCTTGTGAGATGTGCTGCAATAATGCAATTGCATATGGTACAGGACAGGCATAATATTTTTTAACAGTATCTTATGAGTATTTACCCCCAACAGATAAAGAGAAGTAACTTCTGGAGTTACTTTTCGTGAGAAGTAACTTTTGGCAGCGGCAAAATCAGAAATGCAATTAAAAGGGTCAAATTTCTAAGAAAAATAATAAAAAAAAATTATTACGTAATATTGCAATACACGTACCGTACTATTTGTTGATAATGAAAGGTGGCAATTGAATCCTACGGGACTGCATATTCTGAAAATGTTGTAAAATAGCTTCGTTATCAATAATTTCAAATTTTTCTCTCTCGATGTATACCACAAAACTATCATTCATCTTCGTCTCCATCTTATTACGCAAGTCAGTTTTAATTAACTTCATTGCAGAGAACTCTCTCACGGTTGCAGTCACAACTGGTAAGACCAATGCCAACTCAATCAACTAATAAACTAATGGATATAAAGTATTTTCTTGTTTCAACCATCTTCATAGCAAGACCTCCAATATCTTAAAAGAAAAAGCATCATGAATTCTCATATCAGAAATGTAATTTTGAAGTTGATCTCTAAGTATAACATGATCAATTCCTGAGAAATCTTCTGGATAAAGCTTAGCAAGACAAGTAACTTTGCATGATCAAATCAATAACATGACAAAACACTTCCACACGAAAACAATGCAAATAAATAATTATTTGCATCCATGCCGAGCCCGACTTATAATCAATTCATAAGTCTTAAACTTTTATAAATCTCAAGGCATATGTAATGTCATATTTTAGAAAGTTGTTGAGGGTAAAGAAATGAAGAATTAGTGCCAACTGCCTACTGGTTATAAGTCATGGGTATATTCTTTAAGTTGTTTGCCCAATAATTTTTGAGCTGATAATTGAGGTGTGAGATAATTCGAGCTCAGTTTCATTTCTGTTGTAAATATATGGAAACCACAAAAGAATTGTGTTAAGCAATTATATTTGTTGTATTTTTGAGTAAGTGGTTGGGCAAACACCCGGACTTCATTACCAATCCGGTTTACCTTGCAAGCGATTTATACGCGGGAGTAGTTACTCCACCTCTTGCAAAAAATATAATAAATGGTAAGCTGCTTTGGAAACCAGCTGCATCTAATTGAGCTTACATTTGCTATTCGCTTATTATGCCGGGCTGGGCTTAACACTTGAAAAAAAAAAAAAATTAAGGAATTTTCAGGCGCTGTGTAGTTCCGCCCCTGACTTCTGGAGTTCTGGTGGAGAGGCAACATACAGCGGCTCCAGGTTCTGTACTTCCGGATTCAGAAAAAAAAAAAAAAAAGGTTCTGTACTTTCCGGGACGCTCGAATGAATGATACGAGCCCATGGGTCGGAACTTAATTGTTTATAATCAAGTCCAATATAGCTATTCCTTACGGCCTTTTGAAAATATGTCTCAGTTGCTTAGAAAAAATAATAATAATTGTCTAAGTTCACTTTAAAATGAACTATTGTAACCCACTTGGGCACTTGGCCAAATGAACAACCTCTCTGTCCCTGTGTCCGTACGTATGTCACCCGTCATGGATGAATAAAATAATAAGTTTTTCGACAACTATGGACAACCAATAAAGGTGGGAGTAGTTGGATGACTCTTTAATATTAGGTGTTCCAGTTTCTGCATACCCTCTCTCCCATTTTAAGAAAGTATTTAACACTTTTGTAACCCACGCAACATAATTTTCCAATTCGCAAATTCACGCTAAGCTTGTTTGTTCGTATTTTTTTTGCTATGTGATTATTTTTCTTTCCCTTATTTCTTTAATAAAAAAAATATTCTCAAAGTCATGCAATCGTGATTTTAGTGTAAGATTCATATTGTTAGAAATTTTATAATTATTTACAATAAATTTAAAAATAGTATAGTATTTACTAATTGTATCTATCTCTTATAATTATGAAGTACAATTTAAATAAATAATTACAAACAATCATAATCTATTGTAAAATTACGAATAATCAATTATTTACGATAATAAAACTTTGGTACAAGCAATTGATTAATAATAATAGTAAATAAATAAAAAGACTCATTAGATCAATGTTGAGGGAGGCTCCTGTATCATATTAGATTGGTTATTATTCTTAAAGAACTTCTTGCAATTTAACAAACAACTAAAATAAATTGATTTTGGATCAATATCGAATGTTTGGATTTTCATTTATTAATAATATCCACCTAAATGTCAATTTTCTTTGAATAGGAAACAAAGATCTGTAATTCACAGCTGAGGATATTTATCCTCATTTACAAAAATTACATTCGTTTATATGCGTTTAACTCATGTGGAGGAAGAGGGCGTGTCGGCTGTAATATTGTACAGTTGATATTTCAAAAGAGTCCCACGTTGCCTTTTCCCCCCAAATTATTTAATTACTCAAAACGACAAACTCCCACTCCTCCATACGCGCTCGCCAACTTATCTATAAAACTCGATTATTGTTAAAAAGCCCAATGATTAAATTTTTAAAAACGGCCGAAAGTCCCAAATTGAGAGACGTGGCTAGGGTTTCCATTCAAGCCCCGACCCGCCAAATCCCATCTCTCAAAAAACAACCTACCGTACCGTACAGTCCCTCCGCAAAATCTCCGGCATTATTAGCCATCTGCATGAATCGGATCCCGATCCGGACCGCCATTGCCGAATCGGGTCCGGATATTCTAGACCAACTCCGTTTTCGTCAATGGCGTCCAAAGGCTCGCCTTCGGCATCTGCCAACAGATCGGACCCTCTCCAAGATGCTTCGGTATTTGCTTTCTGTCTCGCACTTTCCCTAAAATCCATGAAAATATTTTGACTTTTGGCTAATTTCTTCATTCTGTTGGTTATTGTTTTGTGTTTCCGGGTCTTAGTCTGCATAAATTAAAATTTGTATGTTCTTTGTCGGTTATGTAAATTAAGAATGAGATAGTTTTAGCTGCATTGTAGATTAGATGACTTAATTAGGTTTTGGCGTCAATATTAATGAAGTTTTAGGGCAAATGCTAGCAATGTCTGTCAAATGCGTGGCGATTTGGTGTTGTTAACGCACAATTGTGTTTGTTAACCTTCGAAATTTAGTAGAGCGTTCATATTCACAAGTCTGATGCTACACCGAGAAACTTGGAAGGAACTACGAGGGAAGCCTATGGAGTATTGAAAATTTTGAGACGTGTATATGTTCTTGCCGAGTTTTCATGTTCTCAATTTCCTTGCAACTATCTCCTGAATAGTTTCTGGTGTACAGTATTATGTTTAGGTTCTGAGCTGAATGTTTCTGGTGTTATTATAATTGTTATTCCTGCTGATGTATTATTTATTGTAACCAATAATATTGTAATCAAGCTGTGCTTTTAACGATCCTGTGTTGCATTACACTGAAATATAGAAGACACATTTATTTTTTAATGTGATTTGGACGAGTTAATTCACACTATATCATAGATGAATTACATATAGTAAGTAGGTTGGATTCCTGTTGATTGTTTACAGACGACGGGGCCACAAGAAGCAAGTGCACTTCTTAAGGAGATTTTAACTGTTATTGATTCTATAAAGAAGCAAGTTTCTGCCAACCGAGCTGTTTCCATAAAGGTACGCTGTTATCATATTGTAGACAATTTTTTGGCGTACTATTTGGAAAGCACTATTTTGACGTTGTCTTTGTTATTTTATTTTTTTTATTTTTTAATTATCAGGATAAAATGGAAGAGAACAGGCAGAAATTGGTTGGTGTAACAAACCATATGTATAAATTGTCTACGGATAGAAGGATCGGTAGGACTAACGATACTGATAGAAGTGTAGATCTACTGACAAAGAGGCAGAAAGATGCACTTGACATGCATAATGGTGTTGATACAAGTAATGGAGATGGGGCTAGTAGTAGCTCCCAAGAAGATGCACATGCTTCTACCGCAGTTCTTCTAGGGTCTAATGTTCCTGTCAAGAATGCTGTTCGTCCTATTAAGCTCTCAGAAGTAAAAAGATTACCGCCTTATACTACATGGATTTTCTTGGATAGGTAAGTTGAAGTCCCCCCTTTTTCCCACAAAAGAAGAAGAAGAAGAAGAGATAAATTCACTTTTCACCTATCAACTATAGAGGGTTTGACACATTACGCCATAAAATACTGCTTTTGATACATTGTACTCTCCAACTACCAATCTTATACACTTTGCACACTCAGTCAAATTTTCCTTCAAATTAAACTGAAATGATGATAATGACCTAACCCACTTTGTATATGTTCACATCCGATCAATGACATTGTTGTCAATTCATTAAGTCATCAGGGACATTATTGTCATTTCAATTTAATTTAAAGGAAAATTTGACGGAGGGTGCAAAGTGTATATAATTGGTAGTTTGAAGGTGTAATGTATAAAAGCTAGTTGTTTAAGGTGCAATGTGTCAAATCCCTATAGTTGATGGGCGAAAAGTGTATTTATCCCAAAGAATAAAAAAACTCACTCAGTCCATGTCGATAATATATTTTATTGACTACACAATATATTAACCAGGTATTCGTATATGAGTTTAAAACAGGAAAATTTCCAGTTCTCCTCTGCACAAAGTGGTAATCGCTGGTAGTATGTGGATTCTGGTTTTCCAGATCGTTGGATGCCTTTACCTGATTCGGATATATCTACCTTTTTTATTTATTCAATAGTAATTTACAAAAGCATCCGGTAAATTTTGAACCCCTGTTCTTATAGAGGCAGGGGTGCCATATGAGCTAAAGCTCATTGGCAACAATAACATATTACTCCATGTAGAATAATATTACATTGATGTTATAGCTCAAGAATTTAAGGATTTTTTTCTGGTGCAGAAATCAAAGAATGACAGAAGATCAATCAGTGGTTGGTCGACGGAGAATCTACTATGATCAAACTGGTGGCGAAGCCCTAATTTGCAGTGACAGTGAGGAGGAAGTGATTGAGGATGAAGAGGAGAAGAGAGATTTTCTGGAATCTGAAGATTATATACTGCGGTTGGTACATAATCTATGGGTCTGTGAGTCTTATGTTAGTGTTCGTTCTTTGTGCACTTTTTTTTTTTATTCCTTGAATTACATTGCTGCAATTTGTAATGTGTTTTTCTGTCCTTTGTAGACTGCTTTCTGAGCTTGATGTCAAATGCATTTGCATTCAATCATGATTTTGTCATGAAAAGGAAATGCATTTCCATTAGGTTGTGGAGTGATTAGTTTTCTGGAGCTTCCCCAATACCGGTTAAATTGGCTATAGTCTGTTTGTGCTTCTCTCTTACTGTTGTATTATCTCTCTGTCTTTCTCTCTCTCTGACAGATTCATAGTATATTCTGAAAATCATCCTAATTCAACAGCAGATGATAATAATGAAACATCAGCAGCTGCTTTTCAATCAGGCTTGGTTAATATGATAAATAAGAGCCTCAGATGAGGAGAAAGTGTTCATCCTGTCATTTATACCCTTCCAAGCCCTTCATGATGGAGAACTTTGCGATGGTTTTCATAATGTATTGTTTTGTCTTTAAACTTCCAAAAGCTTCTGCATTAATATATATTTTCAAAAATTTATTTTAATTACATTTCTAAATTTTGCCTTCATCCATCGTCTTTAATATTTAAACCAAACTTGGATCATTTAGACAAGACCTTTCCTCAACTCCTTGGATTCACTTCAAGAATTATTTCCCTATTGTTTTGATTAATGTAAATTATGTCCTAAAACATGTGACTGATGCTCTCTGGTGGTTTTCCAATTTTCTGTTGGTGCTAAATGTTAACTTGTGATGAAGCATCCATGTCTATTCCCATTTTTTCTGGTTTACTCATTCTTTCTCATGCGAGAATGGCAGATATGGGGTTCTCTTATGCACTTCTTTTCAGCTGTTAAAAAAACTGATCAAGGTACTGTCTTGATATGGGAAGTATGTGGTCACTTCTGCCTTCTATTGAAACGAATGAGCATTGAAGACTTTTAAGTCACAGTTGGCTGATTGTTTATGGGGATTTGGACAGACTTTTGACATGCCTTTTAGTCATTATGCTAATCACATCCCATCTATATATTTTGACTGTCCAGTGTTTGTTCCTTTGCTCTCATTTATTGCTTTTTTTTTTAATGGATTTTCTAATAAGATGGATTTTCCATACATGATTTATAATTTTTGTTTGACACACTTTTGCTGGACATATTAAGTATGTTTTATATAGAAATTCAAATGTTTTTGTCAGCTTGTGAAAGCGCTACTTATTAGTCTTGTGGTATTGCCAGCATGACCATCAAAGAAGTTGGTTTATCTGATGAAGTGCTGGAATCACTGGCGCAGTGTTTTTCTAGAAGCCCTTCTGAAGTCAAGGTTGGATTTTATTTTGTTATTTTGGGAGACATTTTTGTCTCTTCTTCTTGCTTCTGTGTATTCATCATATGAGAACTGGTCATGGTGTAAACTTTGGTCCAGCCCTTTCAAATTTGGTTTGTGCTGGCTTTACAGAGATATGAAACACGATCAAACATCTTATACAGGCAAGATACGACAATCTTATTAAGGAAGAGAAGGCTGTGGAAGGTGCTAAGCATGGGGATAATGAAGATGTTTTGCAGAATTCATTTCTTGATAAAGATCTCGATGCGGCCTTGGATTCTTTCGACAACCTCTTTTGTCGTCGATGTCTTGTAAGTGCTGCTCTTGGGCACCAGTGACTTCTGTGCTGTTTTGTGCTAACATCTTGTATATGACTCTTCTACGTTTTTCTTCTTCTTCTTCCTTTCTTTTGGTAGGTTTTTGATTGCAGATTACATGGATGTTCACAGGATCTTGTCTTTCCTGTAAGGTTTTATTTCTAAATTAAATCTTAAATGGTAATCTGAATATTTTGCTGGAATCTTACATCCTTTGTTTATTCAAAATATTTCAGGCCGAGAAACAACCTTCGTTGTTCCATACAGATGAGGAAACTATACCATGTGGCCCACATTGCTACCGATCTGTATGTTTCCGGTCGGATTATTTTGGAGCTGTCTGAAGAAAATTGGCAAACTAACTATTTTAAGTATCTTAATATTTTCTCGTGTCAGGTACTGAAGTTGCAAAAAAGTACTAGAGTGAGCTCTTCTATGAATGGTGATTTTGAAGAAAAATCTGCCCCTTCATCTGGTGGCGCTCAGATATCATCCAGGAAGAAGTCTTCTGGTCCATCTGCTAGAAAAAGGGTGAAGTCCTGCCAAAGTGAAAGTGCTTCATCAAATGCAAAGAACATCTCTGAAAGCAGTGACTCAGAGAATGGACCTGGGCATGACACCACTTCTACCCACCAGTCATCGCCTCGTAAAATTAAGCTTGCAGGAAAAAGTGGAATTAGTAAGAGGAACAGCAAGCGAGTTGCCGAACATGTTCTAGCTTGCATGCAGAAAAGGCAGAAGAAAATGGTAGCTTCTGATGATTGTGATTCCTTTGTGAGCGGAGGTCTTTGTCTTGGTGATATGAAACCTAAATCTCACCCATGCAAGGAAAATGAAGATACGAGTACTTCTTTGCATAAGAATGCGAAATCTCCAGCTAGCGGAAGGTCTAGAAGGAAGGAACCATTAGTTCAGGACAGTCAAAAGTTGGGGCAGGCTCCAGATGGTTCATCTAATGAGATGATTACTGATCCACCTGCCACCAGTAGTGACGACAACTCGAGGAAAGAGGAGTTTGTAGATGAAAATGTGTGTAAACAAGAACTGATTGATAATAAGTCTTGGAAAGCTATTGAGAAGGGCCTTTTTGAGAAAGGTGTCCAAATTTTTGGCAGGAACAGGTCAGTGGATATATTTGTGTTTCAGCGAGTATATCACTTTTCCCAGTCTATGTTGAAGTAAATGTTGTCTCAAAGGGTGTACATAATTCAAATATGTTGACGATTGGTCTGAACACATTTGAAAAATCTGTTGAACTTCTCTTGTTTCATCCAAATAATGGGATAAAGTATTGAAGAATTCTGGTTTTGGTTTGCAACATGGACATGGATAGTTTTCTTGTAATAAAAAATCATTGTTGGTAATAAAGAATTCATGTTTTCCCCTTATTTTTTCTCATTGCTGGAATTTTCTCTGATTGCACATTGTTACCATGAGATTTTTCATTCCTGATTGCTTATTGATTGTTCTTTATGTGTCATGACAGCTGTTTGGTAGCAAGGAACCTTTTAAATGGTATGAAAACATGTTGGGAGGTTTTTCAATACATGAATTGCTCTGAGAGTAATCTGTTTTGCCAAGCTGGTGATGGTGCAAACTCTCTTGTCGAAGGCTATTCTAAGGTTGATTTAATTGGAACTATTGTTAGTGCTTTGTTGTGGTTGTCTGTGTCTGGCTTAGGACCCTCTCAGGCCTAACAAGTTGATTACATTTGTGCCCTGGGTAAAATGAACATTAGGGAAATAACGAAGTGAGAAGAAGATCAAGATTTTTACGTAGGAGGGGTAGAGTTCGTCGCTTGAAATATACCTGGAAGTCTGCTGCTTACCATTCAATAAGGAAACGGATCACTGAGAGAAAAGATCAGCCATGCCGACAGTACAATCCATGTGGTTGCAAAACTGCTTGTGGAAAGCAGTGTGCCTGTCTTCTAAATGGGACCTGCTGTGAAAAGTACTGCGGGTGAGTTTTGTTTTTTTGTTTTAGATAATATGGAAACCAAAGGAGGTGATTGGCTTTTTCTTATGTCTTTTTCCGTCCCATTTGTTGAGTTATTAAACTTTCAGAGATTTCTCTTCCTGAGCTAATTGCTCCTTAGATTAGCAAGTACAGGGTTTATTGATGTAGATGTTCTCTTTGTGTGCCTGTGTCAATTATTTGGATGTATGAAAGTTTCCAACTGATATAATCTTCCTGATCTAGATGTCCAAAGAGTTGCAAGAACCGATTTAGAGGCTGCCATTGTGCTAAAAGTCAATGTCGAAGTCGTCAATGTCCATGCTTTGCTGCGGACAGAGAATGTGACCCAGATGTTTGTAGGAATTGTTGGGTCAGGTGAGTTCGTAATATCAGTGTATCTGTTTTTGTTTGTCAACTTCCTAAGAATCTCTGGGCGGGAAATCCTTTAATATCACTGGAATCATAGTATGGCAATAAAAATGAAGGTTTGAGGTGACGTATAATACTATATACGATTGCAATATAAAATCAAAGCAGTGTTCCCATGGAACTTTTGTGTCCAGGAAAACAATAATTTTAGTGATATAGCCCACATATTGTAATCTGTTTTTCTCAATGATGGACACATGTCACTCAGACTGACAAGGCCAACATACATGTTCTCATATGCTTGCAACATGTCAACTGAAGAAATCAGATACCATTTTAAGTAGTGGAAGTAACTCCTGAATTTTTGAAACATCTTGGGGTTGCCTCGTAAAGACAATACAGTTTCCTTCATCCAAACGGGGGGAGGAGAGGTAGAAGAAAAAGTAAAGAAACTGCCTGTACAATTCAATTTGTCGTGTTAATACTGGATAAAGTCTGTTGGTAGTATTCTCTCTTTTACACGACTTTTGACTGCTTTGAGTCATCAAAATTGGCTTTGCAGCTGTGGAGATGGTACCTTTGGGGTTCCTAGCCAAAGAGGTGATAATTATGAATGTCGAAATATGAAGCTTCTTCTCAAACAACAACAGAGGGTATTTGTATTTTACCGTGCTTTTTCATTTGTCTCTTGTCTTTCTGTGCAAATTATTGTATTTGTCGTAGGGAGAAATATCAAAGTAGGCTGAAGTCTCTTTCATCTGCAAATTAGCCTGTTATGTTACGAGTAGCAATTAGGCCTCATTATTTCATGTGTACCAATCAGTCAATCTTATCTTTATGAGTAGCACCCTCTAGAAGGGTTCTGTAATAAAGGAATGCAAGTTTGCATTAAACCCATTGAGGGGCAAGCTGACGGCTGTTACATTCATGCTGTACAATTTCCACATTTCTCTTCTAGCAGCAGCAGTGAACTTCCCTAATACCACTCTTCTTTCCTGTGTTTATATCATTTGAACCTTCTACATGTATGTGCTTTAGTTGATGCTTGTCATGTCATCGCATATTCTGCTGGGTTTCTCCTTGCTTTCTGATGCTCAGACTGCCAGTCATTTAAAGGTTATCGATTTTGTGCAATATTTTTTTAATGGCCTTTGCGTGATTTTCATGTGTATGTATGCAGGTGTTACTTGGTAGATCTGATGTATCAGGCTGGGGAGCTTTCTTAAAGGTACTACATAATAAGGATCATGTTTTGCGCTTCTGTCTACTTCTTGCTTCTAACAATTTTTTTACCTACAGAATAGTGTCGGCAAACATGAATACCTTGGTGAATACACTGGGGAGCTAATTTCACATCGGGAAGCAGACAAGCGTGGAAAGATTTATGACCGGGAAAATTCATCGTTTCTCTTCAATTTGAATGATCAGGCATGCTAGATACTACCTTTGTGCATTGGTTGAAGATGGAATCTGTGTTTCTTCTTACATTCCCAACATGAATATTAATTGTGAAACTTTTCGTGCAGTTTGTTCTTGATGCGTACCGGAAGGGTGACAAATTGAAGTTTGCCAACCACTCTCCAGATCCCAATTGTTATGCAAAGGTACCATTTGACTGCAATGGGTTGTAGTTGCCCTATCTGATTCTGCAAAATATTGGGCCTCTGAACTGTGTGGCTAGAAGTATTGGGTCATTACAAGTAAGTTGCTTTCCAATTACTAACTCGCATTCACTCACATTTACGAGGCAGGTAATTATGGTTGCGGGGGATCACAGAGTGGGCATATTCGCCAAGGAACGAATTTGTGCTGGAGAGGAACTCTTTTATGATTATCGTTATGAGCCAGACAGGGCCCCTGCCTGGGCTCGAAAGCCTGAGACGTCTGGATCGAAGAAGGAGGACGGTGCTCCTTCAAGTGGTCGTGCTAAGAAGCTTGCTTAATCTGAAAATATATCTAAGTATCATTCAATTTTTTTGTCATTCTTTTACAGGAATAGGCATCATTCTCATTGACCACAGAAGAACGGACTATTCTTGATCGTTTTGTTTTGGGAGCGGTCATTGCCTTCTCCCCACCGATGTTGAATATCAACTAACGATTCATTTTTACTTTAGAACTGATTGTACTCACTGAAAAACAGAGAATACAACGAGCTAGGGATTCAAACATTATGATTTCACATCAAAATTTTACGTGAAGTGACAATTCAGCCACCAATACTTCTGAGCTTCTTTCAACATTCTATAACTAATCCTTATATTATGCGAGTAAAACCTTATGCCCACCTTGTGAAGAATATTTTTGTTGGTCCTGAAATAAAAAGAAAAAGAATGAAACTCCTGCTCCCCACATTCATTGAGAGACAACAGAACGGTGCTTTCAAGAACTGTCGACATACCTTTTGGTAGACAATTATCCAAAGTTTATGGGTTCATAGATTTTGTAAGCCCTCTCTCCTGGTCCCTGCTCGAACAAGTCTCAGATTGGATTCATTTTGGACGTGACATGTAACCGATTTTTCTTAGGAAAACGAAAGACATGTAATGCGATTTCTTGAAGAAATAAAAAGTCCAACCTAGATTTTTTGAAGGAAGGCGATTCCTACAAACCAAAGAATTAAGCGAGCGACTGCACAAGTTTGCATTTGGACATGTTTCTTGCTGCCAAGGAGAAAAAGACGTTTATTGCTGCGGAGAAGAATGTATTTCTTGCTAGCTGCAATTACTTGGGTTGGACCAACTGTAGATATGAACGCCTGTTACAACTCTAGAAAGGGATTAGGATGCTTCTATTTGGAGGGGAAAAAAAACCATAAACTAGAAGGAAATCCAATGAGATGCTGCAAAAACTGCCATTTTTTTCACGGAGAAAAAGAAAAAAGAAAAAGGGAACAGCCATGTTGGTTCAAAGGTGCTGGGGAAAAAAAAAGAGAGAAAGATAATGGAAAAAGGAAAATAGTCAAAACAAAGTGCCCCACAGTGAAGCCGCTGAGCAGAAGCAAGCAACCTACCCGGGTCCCCACCAAGTGAGGAGCCCTTTAAGGTAAATTGGCGAAGCGGGGCAAAATCCAATGCTCAGACTCGTATCCAAAACCACAATCAGAAACATAATCCAGCCTAAATCTTTTTTTGTAGGGAATCTATAATCCAATCTCATTCATCCCAAGAGAAGAACCATAACCGGAAATTTTTTGTTCTTTTGTATAAATAACAAAACCTGATATTACGAAGGCAAACTTCAATAAACGAAATGCTGTTGTTGATTAGTAAAAACGTTGTAGTTGTTCCTGTCCTACTACATGGGACTCGATCTTCGAAAAGCAAAACCGGTTTCTTACCTGCCGATAAAAGATTAAAAAAAGGGGGGGGGGGGGGGGGGGGGGACCTTGTTTGCAAAAGCATAAAGCCCGCGTCTGATTTCCAAAGAAACTTGTCTTCTCACCTACACAGTGAAAATTCCTCTTTTGCTTTGGTGCCTCAGACGGCCTCTCTCTCTCTCTCTCTCTCTCTGGGGGCTCCTGGAGCTCTGGCTAGGAAGCTGCACATGTTGGCGTGTCTCGCGGACGACCGGAGCAGCATGTGCAGAGCTTCTGCTATTGTGTACCTCTTTCTCTCCGTCTTCTTCTCTGTCCTCTACACCACTTCTACTGCTTGCTCCAATGGAATTGCCAGGTGCTCTCTCTCTCTCTCTCTCTCTCACACACACACACACAGAAGATTTGACGTGGTTCAAGATCTGTGTAAATTCACTTTCTTTCTCTGAGTTTGGCACTGAGTTTTCAAGAGTTCTCAGGTTCTGGAAGCTTGTGCAGCTGCCACAGACTGTGGGCCAGGACTTTACTGTGGCAACTGCCCTGCTCTGGGCAAGACTCAACCTTTCTGCACCAGAGGCCAGGCCACCATTCCCACTGCGATTGTAAGCTTTTACTTTTGGAAATTTTGTGATGGGTGTGATCTTTTAGAGCTGAATTGCGTGAATCCGTTGTCTTCTAGTTTCTTCTGTGCGTGAAGTTAGCGTTGAATTTTTAACTATAGTGTAATTCTTTGGTTTCTAGATTAATGGGCTGCCCTTCAATAAGTATTCGTGGGTGGTGACTCACAATTCGTTTAGCATTGTTGATGCACCGGCTTTGCCGGGTGTTCAGAGACTGACATTTTACAATCAAGAAGACACTGTCACTAATCAGCTGAGAGTATGTGGCTGGTCTTTTCTTGTTGCCTAAGTTTTAATTTCATTGGTTTTTTTTCCTCATTTCTGGCCTATGCGCTTTTGATTAATCTATGCGTTTTTGTTTGATGGTTATGTTGTTCAGAACGGAGTGAGGGGATTGATGTTGGATATGTACGATTTCAATAATGATATCTGGCTCTGCCATTCATTTCGGGGGCAATGTTTCAACTTCACTGCATTCGTAACTTTTTTCTGTTTTCCTTAATTTCTGGCTTTTGCAGTTATATTTTCGTCAATGATTGTCTAAAGCATATTCATATGGTGTCTACTGCAATCTTTCAGCAACCTGCAATTAACACTTTGAAGGAAGTGGAAGCATTCTTGAGTGAAAACCCATCGGAGATTGTGACTATTATTATTGAGGACTATGTGCATACTCCTAAAGGGTTGACAAATCTGTTCACCAATGCTGGTTTAGACAAGTATTGGTTTCCCGTGTCCAAGATGCCCAGGGTGTGGAATATAGTTTGGTGGAAGGAATTAATTGTATGTAAAAGGGGTATATTTGTAATAATCTCAAATTTCACAATTACAATATGTTGATGGACTTGATTGTAATTAGTAGAAGCCCTAATTTTATTAGAAGAAGAGTTCTTCAGTTTAATCCTACGGCTGGAATTTGAGATCCCTAAGGATCCTATGTCTCATGCTCTCTCTAGGGTTTCCCAAGGCCTATAAATATAACTGTTATATTCAAGGGGTTGGCCATCAGAACCTATTAGAGAAATCCCTAACATGAGAGAGTGACATAAATCCCTTAGGAGGCAAGACATTTGTGTTGCGAATCGCTGGAGCTTTGGATTGGATCGTGAAGCGGGTTGAAACTTGTGGATTCCCGAATTACTATATCAAGGTAAGTAATCGAATCCGAAATTGCGATTATATTCCTGCTTATCAGTGGAAGTACATGGTGGAAAATGAGGGTGAGCATTACAAGAATATGATGTCGTTATAACTTGTTATTGTAGAGACAAAACATCCAATAACTGCATCTTAATGGATTGGGTTTCAGCTGGAGATCCTGGAGTGGTACGAGGGTCGTGCCCAAAAAGAAAAGAATCAAAGCCCCTGAATTCAAGAAGTGCATCTCTTTTTCTACAAAATTACTTCCCAACATATCCAGTTCAGGCTGAAGCTTGCAAGGAGCATTCTACTCCATTGGCTGAGATGGTGAATTCAGCGCTTTCCAAACTTTTTGGCAGTCCCTTTTACCAGTTCAGGCTGAAGCTTGCAAGGAGCATTCTACTCCATTGGCTGAGATGGTCACTACCTGTTACAAAGCAGCGGGGAACTTTATGCCAAACTTTTTGGCAGTCAACTTTTACATGGTATAGGAAATTTAATTCATAGAAGCGTAACACATTAGAAATATATTCCATTTAATTATCATAATGGGAACTAAATATCGCAGAGGAGTGATGGAGGAGGGGTGTTTGATGCTACAGATAGAATGAATGGACAGACATTGTGCGGGTGTAGTACTGTGACTGCCTGCCAGGTCTGTCAACTTATTGCTTCAATTCCACATGATGCTTTGTTGATTATGAATGCTTTTGCCTTTGGATTAACCCAGTAGTTCTTGAGACCACAACTTTGTCTAGGGCTGGGAACGATGAGGGGCGAGGTTGCATTTGCACTAGTGCTGGTGTTTGAAACTCTTTTTTTACTGTAATGCAATTTTGTCTTGATTTCAAAATGTTAGGCTGCCTTTACTCCAGCTAAATCTGTTTACTTATTGCCTTGATCTCTCTTAAGTATTTGTCAATTTTGCACAGAGCTCATAAAAAATGCCAGGGACTTTCTGATATGGTTAACTAAATTTTTAATGGAGTGCCTCCTCCTGAATTTTACTGCCTAGAGTGTGGCTGAATATCACTGGTCGCTCAATTCTAAAACCATCCTCTTTCCAATTTTGTTTATTTTCCTCGCAAAAGAGTTTTTATGTCAAGATCGGGCCATAGGAAGAAGTTTTTAACCTCTCTGATTAGTCAAGATGGGGCGCAATACAAAAAAGCTTTTAGCCTTTCTGATTACTCCTTTCAGAGAAAAAAATTGAGTACTTAAAGGTGACTGAACCTTTTATTTTTGAGTATTGTATGAACTTTAAGGACCTCAATTGGACACCACATGGCAGATGTCCAATAATTCACATCATCTCTGCACTTGGGTGTTTCATTCCATAATTTTTGACTATATGAATGGGATCAATTTCATTTTTCAGACTTAATTTGTTGAGAGCTTTTATCCATGCTCTTCCCACTATTGTATGCGCGGAGCTGTTTTTGAAAAGGCACTGTGGTGGCATTTTGCAGGCTGGTGCGCCTGTTGGATCATGCAAGAATGTTGCTGCACCAAGTACCAGCCCAGTAACCACTACTGCAGGAGGCTTTACTGGATCGGTTCAGTTTTCCAGATCTCCTTCAACAGTTCATTCTCCAAGTGGCTTCATTGTTTTCTTGTTTTACTTCCTGTCGCTAGCATTTTTGTTCTGACTGCATGGCTAATTATAGGACTAGGCAGTTAATGAGCTACTTCTTGAGGAGAGAGGCTTAGTGTGCTAGTATATAGAAGTCATACTCACAATAGATTACTGCATTCCTGCCTCATTGAGTTGAAGGTAAAGAAAAGCTTGCTAGTATTATAAAATCTGATTGCAGAGAAAGAACTTCTCAGATTCTTGTATGGACCCATTAAAGTGAGGGGTTGGACAGGAAGCTGATACAGATAGTGGTGGAAGAGTATCAACAAGTGGTTCAGGTATGCAGCTTGTCTCTTTTCTGCTTGAGAAATCTCTGTGGTAAATGCAGAAGTGTGCATGATTTGTCACTTCTTGGAATGTTTCGTTAAGGTTTATCACAGAGGTCTCATTTGGATCCTGCGAATTCAGGCTTTAAAACGTACTTAGGTCCTGCAAAATGAATTTAACTGTAGTCAGGCCACCACACTCATCAACTTTTTGTGGTCATTGACCACCATTATATATTTGATGATCCTATGCAATGACTTTGCCTGGTTCATTAATCTCTTCACGAATCTGGTTGCACCCAGATATTTGTCTCTTTTCATAAGTTTCTTGGTGTTCTGTTTTTCAGGTCTCGTGTTGCCGCGTAGTATGAAGTAGGGGGAATGTATGGCATGGCATGCGTGAAGTGGGTCCATTAGGTTACTAGATTTTCCAATTTAGTATTGTTTGTAATATTCTACGTTTTCTGCTTTTACCTTTATTTTTCGTGCTTACATTCAGGTCGTTGTCTGATGATTTTACTATATGAATATTTGGATCACGCGGCTATCGGAAACGAGTTTATATTCGAGAATGTCCTTTCAGAAAATGTGTTATGTCCTATTCAGTTACTCATTATGGGGAGTCGAAATTAAATTAAATAGTAGCCTGCCCTTAGCGGCATTAAATACTCGGCCTGCCAGTGTCTTCTTAGTATTCATCAGAAGATCACTAATAAACAAAACATAGCTCTAAAGAATTTTTATTTGCTGACTCCTGGTGATCTTATACTCGAGGTGGTGACATTTTGGTTTTGTATTTGGAGAACCCAGATTAACTTGACCCATTGAAGTTCTTTTTTTTCCCCCTTCTAGATTGAAGTTCTTATTTTAATACCCAACCATCCACCGTGGCCAAGGATATTGAAATACTCCCGGTGGCCATCTTTGACTATGTTGAGTATTCAGACTCTCACCATTGCCGAGATACATTACCCAGAGGCTTCCACATGGTTGAAGGGCAAAATGTTTTTTTATTTTTTTGGTGGAAAAAATTTGCATCTACCAACTGTACTGCTCTACCAGTGCTACTTTAAAAAAAAATCAGCATCTCTATAATTTTTTTGGTTGAATTGCATGGTACAATTCAGAGAGAGATAAACATAAGTAGACTTCATATAGAATTTTAGATAACACAAGTCATACAATAGAGTCCACCGATGCGTCTATCTCTCTACGATTTACACTAGCAGAAAATTGTAAAACATCCTGATCTACTCCGAAATCCAAAGAGCTTCTCATTGATACATCTTTTAGGTGATAGGATTTTGTGTTCATTATTTAACAATGAGATCTCGATGGATGGTCAAGTACGGTAGTGAGAGGTTAACTCGTCCCATGTTTCCTCCGAGCAGATTTGTAAATCCTTAACAAAGGAGCTATGCATAATATTTGGTCATTTACAAAGCCATTATCACAAATAGAACACTTCCATCCAATCTGGTTTAATAAAGTGTTTCTGTGACACAGTTTTACATTACTCCTGTTGTTTTTTGTCCTGATGGATTTATCATTATATTGAATATACAAGTAGATACAATGTGTCTACTTGTACAATATGTACAAAAATTAGAAAAAACATACAATAGACACAAACAATATGTACACATATCAATTGGGAAACAAACATACAATTAGGAAACTTATGCAACAGCATTTAGCAGCAGTCCTCTCGATTTTATCTGAAGGGCTGGACTAATAGTAAGCAACCCAATGAAGCAGTCCACGGGAACTCTGGTTCCCCATACATTGATAGATTCGAGCTTCCGACATTTATTGACGAGAACAAGGAGCCCGCTCTCAGTGACGTGACGGCAACTCCACAGGACTATAGTCTGGAAAGAAAATGAGATATGCATCTATTTATTGCCAAGGTTTTAAAGGAAAACAAAAGACAGAAAGAACCAAAGGGTTTGTGATGCGAGATGAAAATTGATGATCAAAATAGTTTGTGATTTAATGGGACATAAAGAGCAGTAATCAATGATCAAAACCCCTTGTTGCACCAGGAAGGGCGAGCTACCTTACCTTTAAATGTGGACAGCTTTCTGCAATGGCAAATAAAGATACATCTGTGATAAATGTACCACCAATATTGAGGTGTTGCAAGGAAATAGCTCTTGATATCTGTTGCAATGACTAACATCAGCGGTGGAAAATGAAGCAAAATTGGCACTGAACGTTTGAGATGATTTAGATAATCAAACACCAGAAAGAGATCTGCTATGTCATCTTAAATTGGCACTGAACTTTTTGAAGCCAGATTGCCACAGCTATTGAGACCATAACGTACCAGTTGAACGGCACCTTTGTCTGTGATCCCTGTCATACCCCATAATGATATGGATGTCAGGTTGCTGACACACTTGGCCACTGATATTCTGGAAAGTCCATTATCAGTGATTTGGCAACCCCAACAGCTCCTTGAACTGAAAACAATATAAGATGCATCAGGAACTTCTTTTTTTTGATAAGTGAGATGCATCAGGAACTTAAAAACTAGTGAATCAAATCGTTCCCTTTAGACCTTAACTCAAGAATATGACTATCAAATGCCGCTAGAAACTGAAAATAATAACATAATAAAAATGGAATCTACAGCCTCTGCAGTATCACCAAGCACGGACTAAAGCTCTGTAGCTTGTTAAGGCCGTTGGAAAGACTCTGGACTTGGCAAAAGTGCCGGTTGATTACTTGTCAAGTTCTACACATCCCTCAGAACTCTAAAACTCTTACTCCTTACAGTCAAGCACAATATCAAAGAACCTGTGACACAGAGACATTACAGGACAGATAGGTTTAGCCATTCACGGAGCAGGCAATGTACTCTCCAAAACGTGAGCACAATTTGGTCTATCCACACATTGTCCGTAGGGAGTAGGGCAAACTATGCTATAAATGATCAGCTCAGCTATGAACGTCGATTCATTCCATGACTTCTTGGTTGATGAGTCACAAATTCATGATGGACTAAAGGTGGAGAGTTGTAGCATATGCTTAACCGTAGGAGGTAGACAATTTGCCTACTGCCAGATCAACTTGATCTTCTGCAACAAAATCAAAGTCTAGTATTACTCACAGAAGTGAACTACTCAGCACATAGACAAGAATTTCACAACCTACACCAAGAGTCACAAATTGGAGAGAGGTACCAACAACAAACTTCCCCATCTATAAAGAAACAAATTCTCATTTTTTTCATGTTAAATTCCCAGGGATTACCAAGCAGATAAATTTCTGACGCAAGCTCTAACAGATTTAACTCTTTTCAGGTTGACAAAACGCACTTCAATAGCCTTCATGAACACAATTCCAAACATTGGTTTCTTCGTTGGTGCTGTACCTCCAAATACCAAACGTCGGGAAGTAGAACAGGTATCCCCAAACAAATATCTATACTATGAAACCCCCCTTGAAACTATTTTCATCCTATCTCTCTCTGACTCCAAACACCCGTTGTTTGAAATGTGGATTATTTAGGGAACCAGCAAACGGAATTTTCCATAAACACATGGCTGCACGTATTGTCATCAAGAACACCAAAAAAAACACAGAATTCAAAAGAGCTTAAAAAGAAAGGGATTGCTTGCGAGACAGAGAAAGAGTACATGTCAAGGTCTTTGAGGCTGTAGGCATCGCGAACAATGCGGGCGGTGGAGTCGTCGTCCATCTTCCAACCAGCAAAGCTCAGAGTCTCCCTCCGAGCGAGAGACTGCTTCACCCCCTGCTTCCATTTCTTGCATACACTGCTCGCCCTGACAGTCCGATATCATAAAACATTAACCAAAGATTTCAACAAACGGAACTTCGACGAATTCAATTACACATATGATATGATTACAACTTACTGGGCCAAATCAGTGAAGGAAGTGAACAAAATGAATATATTAGATAGCAGGTCTATGGGTAACCGCTCAATCTCTGGCTCTTCCTCCATCCCCCCACACAAAAACAGGGAGAAAGAGAGAGTTCCCTCTGGGCTTTTTGTGGTACGTAGTTGAAAGGGTCAGAAACAGAAGTTGGAGAGGTTCTTTCCGTGAGCCAACTAGCCAAGAAAATAAGGTTCTGTACAGACGAAAACCTGAAGGATGTGCTCATGTTTTCGTCACCATGTCAAGAATCCAGACTGTTTGTTAGATTCCAGAATCTCCGTTCAACGCTTTTTTGGGCTTTTATCGTCTAGCTTAGCGTCATAATTTGTTGTAAACAGCTTTAGAAATATCAATATTTAATCTTTTGTTCACGAATCTCAATCAGATTTGAACCATATCATATTGTTTCATTTTTTTATATAATCAATTGTGCATTTCAATTTATTATTGATGAAGGACAAATGCGGTTTTTACTTTTCAAATCATTAGACAACCTCATTGAAGTTTTTTAAATTGAAAAAATCACACTTTTCTAAATCTAGAGATTAACAATATTATATATATGGGTGGGCTCATGTTGACATTTTTCTTTTGCCGCGGGTGGAATTCTTATACATAAAAAAGTAGATATAATGAGAACATCCCCATCTTACACAAACTGATCCCTTTTTAAAATATAAGAATTATTTGCTCTAGGCTTTCTCTTTTAACATAACGCTTTTGTCCTTTGCTGAATTCGGGTCTAGTGTCTAGATCATGACAGACTGTCCTTCATCTCTCCCGTACGTTTTCGTTTTCTTCTTCCTTACTAGTACTTTTTAGGGGGGCCCAAAAGGTGGAACGTTGATGGGTAGAAATCCTACCACCTTGGCGGTTTGACCCGATTTTTTCTTTTCACATATTTCTGATCGGCCCGCTTTGCATTGGTTCATTCCGACTTCAAATGAAGTGGGCTAGGTCCATATAAAAGATGAATTGTTATAGATGTTTTCTTATGTAACACATCTGACATCTTGATATGGGTGATGCGTTTGTTTTTGGGAAATTCAAAAATCGCTGTTTAGATTTTTGTGAAAATTTTAAAATATGCCTTAGTTTTATACTCACTTACAATATCACTCCTTCCATCCAATTATGTCCAGATTTCTAACGAAATTGCAAATGGTGGACGTCTACTACTGTTCCGATACCCAAGAGCTAGCTTTTATGATATGGCATGTAAACGTTGAAAGTACCTGCCCTGCCATTGGTGTTATTTATTCTTGTTTTAATTACTAGCTCTCAATCCTCAATGGTGCTAACTGCCAAGCAAGTCAGCACGAGTTGGCGTTTATCTCAAAAGTATTTCAATATTGGCGGCCGACTACTCTTTCGCTATGCAAGAGCTTTTCTTTTACGGCACGCGAACTCTCAAGTGGGCCTTGTTGCCATAACATTACGGGGAAAACTCTCAAAATACTCTCTTTTTTTCCTCGTTCTATTTGTACGTAAAAAACCCCTCCATCTGAATCATTATCTTTGTTTTTTTTTTTTTCCCTTAATTCATTATCTTTGGTTATTAAGAAACGAAATTATAGGCTGTGTTTCATTAATTCTCAAATCACTTTTTCATCGATTTTAATAATTTTTTATAAATTTCAATAACTTTTTATAAATTTCAACAATTTTTAATAAAAATTTTATTCATTTCAAAAGAATTTTCACTAACTCTAATAAAGAAAAATATCTTAATCATTATATAAAAAATATTTTCAAAACTAAATCAAATATAGTGATAAGATCCAGAAGCTGCGAAAATGTATTCACTTGATTTTAAAAGTAAAAGGAAAAAGACTTTGACTTTTGTCAATTAGCCACCAGCAACAAATATTTTAATCAAACACCTGCGTAAACTACACGCATGTACGCACGTTTTTTTACTTCAACGCGATCAGATGCCTTGATCGGTTTGATGGCCTATATATGCAATATTGTTACAGGCCGTATATAAGCGGTACATATAGCTTCCATAGATACTACTTAAGGAGGAGAAGGAAATCCCAGAAATGGCGAGAGATTATGCGGGTATTGTGATGGAGGGCTCGAATTATAATATCATACTTCTATTAGGCATGATCATCATGTCCCTCGCAATTATATCAATAGCCATCTTTGCTTGTGGTGATGATAACTCTACCGACAATGGGAGAGGTGGTCGTGGTGGCTTTTATGGCGGAGGTGTTGTAAGCGGCGGAGGTGGTTGCGGAGGCGGAGGCGGAGGCGGTGGGGGCGGTTGCGGAGGCGGCGGCGGTGGCGGCTGTTGAAGTGGTGACCGTGATTAAGAAAAGTCAGATATTTATCTCAATATTATTGTCGACCTCTTCTTAAAATACGGAATCAGGAAAAAAGAAGTATGGAGTGGAATAAGCGAGGATTTCACGTGGCCATTATATGCCTGGTTTTCTATCTCTGTTTGTTATCTAACTCGTTTTGTGTATACACGCTATAATTTGAATGGTGTCTTGTCATTACATATAATATGCATTATTTTTCAATAATTCTTTGATCTTCTCAATTCCTTCATGAGATTTTTGATCTGGGTTTGTGTGTTTCAACAAGCCTTAGAGAGTATATGCAAGCAGTTAACGAAAATGTGCTACTGAAATCAAACGGAGCCATTCCAGAGGTTGTTGTCGTAGGCGATAAGTCCTCCGACCTTGACCAGCTTAATGAGCCTCTCGTGATAGTTCACGTATTTGTCTTTGTCTGCGTCCACAAATATGAAATTGAACGTTCCATGGTTCGTGTCCTGTGCATTTGAATAAGATAAAAGATCATCTACAGCTGGTAGATTTAAGGAGCTAGGTTAGTGTTTGTACTCTTTAATCTGTACTTACATCTTCCATCATTTGATTAAGGATGAGCATTTATTCCGGTGAAAACTGAAATTTTTTATTCCAGTTTTAGTACTGGTATTTCGATACCGATTCTAGTCTATTTCGATATCGAAATTGAAACTTATTTTAAAGAAATTTTAGAATTGAAATCGAAGCAGACGCCGGAATTTCGGGTTCCAGAATTTTTTTTAAAAAAAAAATTAATTCTGGTCGTTTGACTTTGAGGCTTGAGCGTTGATTTCTTAAATTTTAATATATAAAAAAAAAAAAAAAAAAAAGGACAAAGTGACAAACGTGACTCACGATGGCTTCTTCTTCCTGAAGCTTCTGGCCCTCTCCAAACAAATTCTCCCGGTCTCACTTAACCCTAAGCTCACCTCCCAGCCGCCAGCGACAGCTCCCCCACCTGCCTCCGTCTCTCTAAGCCTCCCTCTCTCCCGAAATCTCTATCTCTTTCTCTCTTTGTTAGAGAATATAATTTAAATAATAAAATCTCCCTCTTCCTATCAACTTAAGTTTTTGGGATGAGTGGTAGATTCACATGGTATTAGAGCCAAGGTCCTGAGTTCGAGACCTGACTCCACACTTCACCCAATTTCAATTAAATATTGTACGTATTGGGCCTCCCAATTAAAGGAGATTCCGGCCTATAAGTGAGGGAGAGTGTTAGAGAATATAATTCAAATAATAAAATCTCTCTCTTCCTATCAGCTTAAGCTTTTGGGATGAGTGGTAGATTCACACTCTCTTTCTCTCTCAGCTTTCTCCCGACCCTCCCTAAATCTCTCTCTCTCTCTCGCGAGTAGTTGCCATCAGTTGAGTTTTGGTGGCCGAATCGCTCACCAGATCTAATTTGATCGTGTGTAGAGACATTTGGCTTGGAAATATTAACTGGGTATTTTTTTTTCTTTTTGGTTTGGGGTTTGTTGTGTTGTGCGTTTGTAGTTTATTTACGAATGAGAATCGTTCGATAGCTTCTATCTGTTTTGGTTTGGTCATTTTTTTCATCCAGACGATGTTGCATTGCTGATTCGTTTAGCTGGGCAAGGTAGTTTGTGGCAAGACCCAGTTTTGCGTTTGATTGGAATTGGTTCGGTGGGTGAAAATTTGAAATGAGTTTTTGCATGTTGTATACTGTTGTTAGACCCTATTCTAGTTTATTCGCTAGATGATTTAAGTGGGAAAGAAAGTCTTTTGTAGACCAAGGTTTATTTATTGGATGGTTTATTGTTTTCTTATGGAATACGGAATGATTTTATGCTCTGGTTTCCAATATTGGCTGATTTGATTGTTGATCTGAGTAGAGAGGGATTGTTTCTGGCAGAATATGGTTCGGCAATTGGTTGAACCTGCCAAATTTGTTGCTATTGCCTTTGATTTAGATTCCGACTGCTGCACGGTTATGTAAATGTATATGGAATCGAAATTTTCGGATTCCATTTTTGAAAATTCCGATTCTATTTCGGAATGGAACCGAAATGAAAATTCTCATTATAGTGAGTATCGAAACCGAAACTTCCATCTATTCCGATATTCACCCTTACATTTGGTCAAGAACCGGAAGAGCAGGACCTTCTCGGAAGTCAATCTTGTGGGTGACACCGGCCTTGTGGATTACAGGCAAGCCCAGGTCGTAATCGTATCGTGGATGGCATTTTTTTTTTGTGCCGCGGGGGGAATTCTTATACATGAAAAAGTAGATATAATGAGGACATCCCCATCTTACACAAACTGATCCCATTTTAAAATATAATTATTTGCTCTAGGCTCTCTCTTACAACTTTACGCTTTTCTCCTTTGCGGAAATCGGGTCTAGATCATGACGGACTGAGAGTCCATCTCTCCCGAACGTTTTCGTTTTCTTCTTCCTTACTAGTACTTTTTAGGGGGGGTCCAAAAGGTGGAACGTTAATTGGTAGAATCCGACCACCTTGGCGGTTTGACCCACATTTTCTTTTCACATATTTCTGTTCGGCCCGCTTTGCATTGGTCCACTTCAACTTCAACTGTATTGGGCTAGGCCCATAAAACATATGAATTTGTATAGATGTTTTCTTATGTAACACATCGTCATATGGGTGCTCTTTGTTTTTGGGAGATTTAAAAATAACTACTTGGATTTTTATGGAATTTTAAAAACATGTCTAAGATTAAGCTGACAATATCACTCAATTAGTCACATTTTTTTACCAGATTTTTAATGAAATTGATGATGTGAACGTGTCAATATATCATCATGTGTCAAGCCACATGTCTTAAAATTAAAATAAATTAAAACTATAATAGTATATTAAATAAAAAAATGACGTTCACAAAATTTATAAATTAAATAAAAAATGTTATAACTATTATATATTTTTAAGATAGGTAACATGTTACATGGCCATATATTAAACCTTGTCTTGTTACCTTATCAATTTTGTAAGAAATTTAGACGAAAATATGACCAAGTCAGTATTTTACAAGCTCACACAACACTTGATCTAGATTTTTTTTTTATTTTTATTTTTTTCATGTTCATCCGCCGGATACAATTAGTTTAAGAGGGAAAGTTATTCATTTCAACCATTTAGCTATCACCGGCCAATAATATTATATTTCTTTTTATTTTTTATTTTTATCTTTTCTGTTTATGAGCTATATATTCAATGGTGGACGTGATCTAATGTTCCGATACGCAAGAGCTTTTCTTATATGGCCAGCATGTAAACTTTGAAAGTCTCGGCCGCCCCGGCCAGTACCATGGTGCTATTTCTAATTTTTGTTTTAATTACTAGCGTTCATTAATAGTGCTAACTGCTGAGCAAGAGTTGACATTTATCTCAAAAGTATTTCAATATTGGTGGCCGTCTACTCTTTGCTACGCCTACCTAGGCAAGAGCTTTTATTATAGGGAAAAAGTCATATTTAACCTCTAGGTAAAAATCAATTTGGTACCGCTATTTTAAAAAGGGCGATTTGAGACAATCCTTACTAATAAAAATTTAAGAAATAAATTAAAAATAAATAGATTATTGAAATAGAGTTTCAATAGTTTTATTTAAAAATATTACTTTTTTTAAAAAATATATCATTTTTTAAAAAATATATCATTTTTTATCTTGAATAAATTTTTTTTTGTAATTTTATCTTATAAGGGCATTTTAGTCATTTTTTTATATTTTTTCGTCTAATTTAATGCCTGATTTAGATTGAAGGCGTGAATTGATGAGTTTTAAAAATTAAGGATCTTAAATCCCGTTTTTAAAATAGAAGGTACCGAATTGATTTTTATATATAAATATGATATGGTGGAAACTCTCAAAATACTCTTTTTTTTTTTTTTTTTTTCTCGTTCTATTTGTATGTAAAAAATCCCTCCATATGAATCATTATCTATGGTATTTAAGAAAACGAAAACATTTAGATATGGAAGGGAAAATGTCTTCACTAGATTTTAAAATAAAAAAGGAAAAGAAAACTTTGACTTTTCTGCATTGGCCATGAGCAACAAATACTTCAACCAAACACTTGCGTAAACTACACGTACGGTTTTTAGACTTCATCGCAATCAGATGCCTCTGATCGGGTTGATGGCCTATGCAATGTAATAAGCGGTCCATATAGTTTCCATAGATAATAATTAAGCAGGAGAGGAAAATCCCAGAAATGGCGAGAGATTATGCGGGTATTGTGATGGCCGAGAGCTCGACTTATAATATCCTAGTTTTACCATGGGCTCGATCATCATGTCCCTCGCAATTTTATCAATAGCAATCTTTGCTTGTGCTGATGTTAACTCTATCGACAATGGGAGAGGCGGTGGTCGTGGTGGCCTTTGTTGTTGTGGAGGAGGAGGTGATGGTGGTGATTGCGGGATGGAGGCGGAGACAGTGGTAGTGGTGGCCGCAGGGCTGAGGCGGTGGCTGTTGAGGTGGTGACAGTGGCTAAGAAAAGTCTGATATGTACCTCATTATTATTGTCGACTTCTTCTTAAAATACAAGGTAGAAAACCAAAAAAAAAGTAATTAGAGTGGAATAAAATGATTATATCCGATTCTCCAACATATTTACTAAGATTGTATGCTCATCTTTTCTGTCATAAAAATTGAGGGTTTGACGTGACCATTATACCTCCAGTTTTCGAGTTAAGATTACATCACAAGCTTTCTATACAAAGATATTATAAGGAAGAGTCATGATTTTAAAAACTAAATCCAGTGGCTGAGTCAAATCAAGCCTCTTTATCTCATCTCATCTCACTCATCATTAAATGAGGTCAAATTCAAGCTCTTGGATTTATTTTTTTAAATCATGACCGGTGCTTATTATAATAACTTAAAACAAACAATCTTATGATAAAATCCTTTCCCCCAGTTTTCTACCTATGTTTGTTATCTAAGTTGATTTGTGTACTTGGCATAATTTTAATGGTGTCTTGTCATTACATATAATATGCACATATTTTTCAGCAATTCTTTGATCTTCTCAATTCCTTGAGATTTATGTCTGGGTTTATGTGACGTTTCAACAAGCCTTGGAGAGTTTATGCAAGCAGTTAACGAAATTGCAGGACAGAAATTCAGGTCTTGTAAGCAAAGTGTCTTCAAGTGTCATAATCCCCACAGTAACATGTGGGGATCTGTACTCTGTGGTATGTACCCCCATGAACAGAACATAATGGTTGAGTACTACTAAGATTAACCCACTTTAACCCTATCCATTTGGTAGTTTACACAAAACCGATTCAATATCTCTATTAGACGTTGAAGGAGATCGAGGTATAAATTACGTATTGGTAACAAGAATAAAATTATATAGTTGAACATAATTGCATCCAGAATAATAATCCAATCTCAAGAACAATAAATTATAATTTTCTTTACTTTGGGGGAGGCGAATCTTACAAGTTTCATGAAAGCACACTTGATTCTTTTTTTGAGCATAAGGGTACAAAATTATCCAGATAAGAATTTCAATTACCAAACACATAGAGGGTTATAAAACAACTAATGCAATGAAATATAATCAGCTAATGCGGCGGCACAAAGTAATCCCATCGCCAAGGGGAAGCTGAGAGATCTCAATCCTTGGATCAACGGCTAGGGCCTTATTGAGCTCTAGTACATAGTCTCTGTAAAACCAAACGTACTTTCTAAGCGGTGCATCAGGTGGGGCCACAACGGAGCCATTCCAGAGGGTGTTGTCATAGGCGATAAGTCCTCCGACCTTGACCAGCTTGATGAGCCTCTCGTGATAGTTCAAGTAATTGTCCTTGTCCGCGTCCACAAATATGAAATCGAACGTTCCATGGTTCCTGCCCTGTGCATTTGGATAAGATAAAAAGATCAAAGTATATATAGCTGATAGATTTAAGGAGCTAGGTTAGTGTTTGTGCTCTTTAATTTGTACTTACATCTTCCATCATTTGGTCAAGAACCGGAAGAGCAGGACCTTCTCTGAAGTCAATCTTGTGGGCGACACCGGCCTTTTGGATTACAGGCAAGCCCAGGTCGTAGTTTTCGCGGTTGATATCCATGGCCAATATCTGTAACATCCTGAAATTGATTAATTATTTCATTCATGATGTAGACGGTATATAGTATTAGTAACCGGCCTTTCTAACGAAGATGAATAAGTCTATTCGTAAAAGTGTACGTATTGAGGACATGCGTTTTTTGGGCCAAGACCAACGGTGTAGTAAACCGATTGGAGCAGAGAAGACAGAAGACTAATGGGTTATTTCAGTCGTTATTTGTACATTAGAGTTGTTCGGGTTTCAAACCGACCTATTAAAGAAATATAAATATATTTATAAGACTCTAACACTATATATTAAAATAACAGTTATATGCACGATGGATATAATAATTAGCCTTTGAAGACGAACTAAAGCAATAACTATGTTTAAATATTTCAAGTGTTTACCCACTAATTATTAGGCCGGAGAAGTCTAACTTATACGTCGTGGGGGAACCAAAGTGTTGAAGCGCGCACTAACTAGGAATATGAGATCAAATCACTAATCATATATTCCCATTAATTTAATGTTTTTATTATCCATGCATCAAAATAGTTTATTGAATTTGTTTTCTTAAATGACCAATATACCTTTCCATCCTCGGGAAGCGCCAGGGCTGTGGCTAGTAGAGAGTAACCCGTGTACACCCCGATTTCCATGGTGTTCTTGGCGTTGACGAGCTTCAGGAGCATGTTCAAGAATTGTGCTTCATCGGCTGAGGTGGTCATGATGTTCCTGTTTACGGTACAGTAAATGAACTTGCATTATGGAAGGTTGTCGCTGTCCGTGCACAAACCAATGCAAGGCTAGCAATGTGATAGAAGGATGTAGATCAGTTTCTACATGTACTCACCAAGAGTGTTTTGCCGTCAATTCGCGGAGCTCCTTCATGGGCTCTGGCTCTCTTGGATATACACTAGTTTCGAGTATGTACTGCAAGATGCAATAGATAGTAATTATGAAAACCTCATGAAATTGTGTACAACAAAAGAGATATATATATAATGCGACTCATCCGCCGTTTCTCTGTGGACGTGTGTAGTGTCTGCGACTGCGACTGCGCCTGTGTACCTGGTATAGAGCATCGCTCTGTAAGAGAGTCTTGTGCCCGACCTCCTGGTGCCTACCGCCTTGGTTCTGCTGCTCTTCCGGAGTGGAACCCATTTCTGCCTGTTCGTCGTCTTCTTCTTGAGGCTTGAGGGGTTTGGATGGAATTTCAGAGGGCTGGTCTGCTCGCTCTATTTGTAGACAGGTTGGGAATATTGGGTTGTTTGTTTAGAGAATGATTCGACTACCCAACAAATTATAATTAATAAGGTTCGGTGAGTGGTGCTGACATTAGATTTTGTTTTGATAGATATGATTGTCGACGTACGTTGGCCTATATGCAAGTAGTTTTGTCATTAAATTTGGAACCTCTCTGAGTTTATATTTCTTTGTTCTCTTCTCTCTCAATTAATGTTCCTCTAAGCCTTTATTCCTTCTGCATATTTGCCTAGACGCCACTGACCAACTCCTTAATTTGCTCCCACTTGTACCTTAACTCAGGCACGTCTAAGATAGTTCGTGATTATAAGTGCTGACATTGTATTAAATTAACAACCCAACCAAATAACTTGTCAAGAGTAGACTTGAAAAAAAAAAAAAAAGTTGAAGTTGGCATTGGCAACTTTTAGGGCAAATTTATTCATAAATAATATTATCCAGTTGTCACATATGGATCAACTTTTTGTCTTTGGGGCGCCCTTAATCCATATCCATCCCCAAAATGAACGTCTACGGTACATAACTAGGTCATCTACGCGGAACTGGATTTAAGGAGCTCAAAAAAATAATTTTTTTCTCTCTCTCTCTCGATCGATTAATTTAAAGAGTAATAGCATAGTCTATTCCCTCTAAGCATGACTATCAGAACCTCTACTTGCTGCAAAATATCAGGATGAATTGTAACTACTCACTCTATAAGAAAGAATCGTCACCACCGGCTTCACAAAATTGTAGTCGATTTTGAAGATAAAAAATTCAATTCGCAGACTTTCAGTCCCAGTACACCACCCATATTTTCAGACCTCTCGACCAATTGATTTACAACTTTGGTAATAGGGGAATGAAAAGGAGCGATTGTCTTGACTTGCTCAACTAATTGGATGGAGATTTTTTGTAATTTTTTATCCAGATTATACGGTGCAATCCGGAGAGAGATAAACCAAGCAAATGGGTCCTATTGTAAGACCCATGGTGTTTGGAATTGTATGTGAGTAGGATTAAATAGTGTGAGTCTACATGCTCAATCTATTTCTCTTTGAATTGCACTATATAATTCATACAGGAAATTGTAAAAGATCATGGTCTCATCTAACTCACTCAAATTTAGAAATTAAGATATCGTCCGTAACTTCTTTTTTTTTTAGGGGGATGGATAACCAAGGAAGCATACATTTCTCCTCTTAAGTATAAAAGTCAGCCCAATCCCAATTATCTGTACAACCTATTCAGTTGGTTGATCTCACGTCCTATTCTTCTTTTTTTTTTTTTTTTTTCTAAGCGATCTCACGTCCTATTCAGTTGGTTGGGATGAATATAAGAATTGAAACAACTCCAATTATTTTCTATATTCAAACTTCTGTACAACCCCGCAGTCACCTCTTACTTTTACAGTTTCATATGCCCAAAGCCTTTCCACTCGACCATAAACAGAAATCATGGCTTCTATGTTTCATTCTATTATTCAGCTTCCATCATTTTTTCTTTCTTTCTTTTTGCGGAGGGGTACAGTATTATTGGGGTGTCCGTGTCCCGAAGTAATTTTCTGTGCCATGTGAATCCAGCTATAGTACGTAGCTCGCAAGGGGTGTACCAAGAGCCCAATCACCAAAACAATGGGCTGCAATACAACAGAAGAAAATGGCTTTGTGATACCTAGACTAGCCAGACTCAAACTACTTTCAGAGGCTCCACCAACGAAATTGGCAGACCCGTATGCTTAAACAACAGACAAGAACTCGAGGGACGGACCAATCCGCAAATTTCTGGTCCCAGGGAACACGTTTAAAGAAGCGCATAGCATGAGGCCCAATCTACATGCAGATTGCAGCAGACCGATGATTTGCCGAAAGGGAGTTATGCTGTACATATTGGTAGCCGAATTGAGAATGTCATGAATGTGACGGGCCAAGAGTTTAATTCAAATCCTCACTGAAGATTTGGACCGTTCCTTCCCTTTACGCAGTCAGTTATTGCTTGAAGTTTGTTTCGAAGGGTCGGATTGTTGGTTCGATGGCCTTTTCTTCCTTAGAAGTCACTATCACTATCGTCAAGTTGTGTGTCCCGATCCTTGTGATTAGTTTATACTGTGTCTCAGTCCTTATAATTAATTTATGAACATCTGGTAGGAGAAGTACAAAAGAAACCGATTGGTTGGTGAATTATAAGATTCCTTCCTATATAAAAGTATTTGATCGAATTTATTGTCTTCAAATTTTGTATTGTATATGTATCTTATATATATCCTACATGATAAGATATATACCGGAACTTTTGGAGTATTTTGAGTATTCATATTTTATAAGGGAGATACCGATATAGTAACAAAAGCTCAGAAAATTGTTTTGTTTTTTAGTGGAACTTAAAATCCAATATTTAACTTAATTATGACGTTATCTGAGCAGAATATGAATAAATAGTGTCCTCCTTGGCAATTGCTAGTATTTTTGCAACAGTGAGATTTATTACATGGCATGTAAACGTCGAAAGACCCGTACGTTTGGATAATTGAAAAACAATAGATTCAATGTTGTTCTTCTAGATGTACTATGTTGGCCTTTAGTGTCGAGATCAAATTCAATGTCTCATTAATTATGTCATTTATATATATCATGCACTTTTTTCAAAATGTGGAATTTAAACCATTGATAATTAAGTTGTTGCAACTAATTAGGTTAACCCAGCCGGCCCTCGAGGAAAAATGAATAGATTAAATGTACTTGAGATCTTATTTGGAATCTAGACCGCAAAAATCCCTCCATATTAATCTTGGGACTTTAATTTGGTATTAAGAATCTACAACGAAACATATATATGGCAAGGAAAATTGCTTGACTTGTAAATTCTAAAAGAAAAAAGAGAAACCAGCTTAGAATTATTTTCTGCATTAGATATCAGCAAGAAATTTCAACCAAACAATTGCGTAAACTACACGGCTTTCGACAATTCAATGCAACCATAGGCACATGGTCGGTCTGAAGAGTGATGACCTATGCAATTAATGTTGTTATTAAAACATTAATGCGGGTATTGTGATGGAGGGCTCGAATGTCCTAGTTTTCATGTGCATGATCATCATGTCCCTCACCATGCATTACATCAGATGGTCATCTTGGCTTGCGGTGATGTTAAGGGTACCAGCACTGGCCGTGGAGGTAGAGGTGGTGTGGAGAATGAGGATTACATGACCCATTTGATGAGATCTCCGACATATATATTTATATATGCTGTTTTTTCTATTTGGTATTCTATTATATATATGTATGATAATTTTAATTGTGTTTTATCATCATGCATGATATATACATTTTTTTAAAAGGTGGAAAGTAATTAAAGCCGATGATGCATGTGTACCGTAATTATAACACTATCTGGGCATAATTAAAACATAATAGTGTCCTTCTTGGCAATGTTAATGGCAACATCAGCATTTAAAGCTGTGAACCCAGACGTAAGATTCATCTGCATTCTCAATTTTTTGCCACCACATCATCTTATTCTTGTACACAACGACAAAGTTTTACAACTAAGGGACTAACAATATTAATTGCAAATTACTTACTTCTGCCAAAACTGAATGCTCAATGTCCTCCCTGGCACCATGCATAAACTTAAAAGATAACACATGACAACTATGCATGCAAATTTAGATAATTACCAATTAACTTTTTGGATTTTTTCGGTTCCCATCTAGAGATGAACCTCGGATCCCTTGGTTTGAAGATCACATTGCCCCTAAAGTTTACATGCATAATCGCTAATTGGAAAAATGTAGTTGTTGAGGAACTCTAGCTTGATTTGCTTGTTCGGAAAAGCATTCGATCGTTGGCTATATACTTTATCAGATGAACAATTAAAGCTGACAATATGGGATTACTAAAATTCATTTTATTGTTTATCATATGATCGACTGCATGCTTAAATATTTGAAGAATTGATCAATCATTATATATTGATAGAATTATAATGTATAATCAACCTTAAAAGAGCAAGTTACACTAGATTAAATCATACCAATGATGTTTTAAACCACTTGAATTTATTCGATAGTGATTATTGCATTATTGAACTAAATATCGACAAAACCGTTAACGAAACTAACTGAATATCGAGCAAATAATAACTAATTAATCATTGAGATGTTTCTATCGAATTAAATGATTCAATGATGCATTACATTACAACTAGACACTATTCAGGAGCCTTTATGATTATATTAGGGGTATATCCTGCACCAAATCTTTGAACGCACGATGTTTACTGACTGTTTTTTTTTTCTTTTTTCAATCCAATTAATTTTCAATGCTTTAGTGACTAACATCTTGAAAATATTTACTCCATGTTGCAAACAAATACGTTCCCATGTATACCGGTTATAATTGAGAGGTTAGTGAAGAAAGTAGACACAACAAGATAAATATTGTTAAGGCGCACGAAATTCAATATTTAGCATGGTAATAATCGGATAAACGTGCGAGCAGGCAGAAGCATGCGGTAAGGTCTTCTAACGAAAGTTTAAACCAAACCCAGGTAGGCATGCGGAGGGAAAGAAACACAAGTAGGAGAGAGAACAAAGCGCTGAAGAAAGACAACGGCTGGGGAGGCCGAGTAGTTTCCATATATTTCAGATTCAGAGAGAGAGAGAGAGAGAGATGCAAAGCCAAGTGACACGAGTCTTACCGAGCGAGGTTCTGAAATTGAATCTACAGCCAATTTCTTTGCAGACAACAATGCCACCTTACTACCAAAGTTGTCTCTTCCTGAGCGTAATAATGATTCCAGTCTATCCTTGGGAAATTTCACTACTTCCACTATTGCGCCACCCCATTTCGCGTTATAAAGCTTCTACCTTTCCCCTCTGTTCATACAAAGCCAGGAAAGAGAGAGAGAACATAGAGGAAAGCAGTGTCTTGTGAAAGCATAAGCTTCAATTCTTGTGTCCGCCAATTGCCATTGCTACTGGGTATAAACCCTTTTCTCTGTAGTGCTTCTATCTGAGATATGTGGATGATAGTCTAGTGAGTATGCCTATTTACTCGTTTCATTGTGTGTGTTTTGAATTTGGGGTTTTGCATTTACGTTCTGAAACTCCTTTTTTTTTCTTCATTCAATCAGATCCAATTATCCTCATGGTTCGTGGTAAGAAAATTGGCATAGATAATTCAGACATCCATGCATACATATATATGATATCTACAAAGAAATTGTGGACATGCATGCTTATAGGGGTTTTCACGATAACTATGTCTATTTAGGAGGAAAGGTGGTTCTTTGCAGACTCTTCTAATGAAAGAAATAATTATTTCATGATTAAGTGAATTAGTGATAAAGTCATGCATTCATTGTGTTGCAAAGCTACAAGATCAAAACTTTCTTGAAGAATTTGTGTATAATTCAGGTCACCTTTGTTTTTTCAAGGGCTCTGATTCAAATGTTCGACAGGTTGGTTGTAATCCCACGTCCTTAAATCGTAGATGTTTGATAAACAGATTCAGTTGGCAAGTTTTTTTTTTTTTTTGAGCTCAGTTTGCAAGTTTTTTATTTGGATTGAAAATTCGTTGAAGATACATTTTTTATTGAAATTCCTGGGATGATTCATGAATATGGAATTTTATTTTTCCTTGAAGTGGTGTAGGTAAGAGTCAGGGATTAAGTCAGGATTGAATCTTAGGGGGCCAATTTCATATAAATAAATGGCCAAAATCTAAAAAAAATGCTTTAAGGATTTTTGGGGAGCAAGGTGGGCCATGGCACCCAACCTGGCCCCTCCCCCCCTGTAGCTCTGTCCCTGCGGTAAGACACTTCTTGGTTTTGCTAATATCTTGATAATTTCATGTAGGCGTCCATTTTGGTATTCCTAGTTGTATTCCCAATGATTCTCTGCACATGCATCTATGCATATAGGTACAGGCATTTTAGTAGCTTTCTTCTCATGCATGATCATTTGTGAGCTACATATTTAAATCTAAATGTATATAAAGTTTTCATCTTGATGTGACCTTAGTTCAAGCAATTTTTCTTTAAGAATAATAAAAACAAAAAAAACAAAACCATCTGGCCTATTCACCAATGTCAAATATTATTTTTTTGAATTCTTGTTTGGCATCTAGGGTTTATTGGCACTCATTTTCTGTTTATCCTTCTTTTTCTCTATCTATATGTTATTTGGTTGGAGGGGTTTCCTTCTTCTACAATCCGCTTCTTCTATGCTCTCTCTCCATGTCTTTGTCTCGACTCTCTTAAGTACCACCTTGGGGTTTATGAGTGGATCATTCAATCAATGAAGAGTCTGCACTGTTGATGTCTCTTTGATGGAAATAGGCGAGAGATCACATAACAATGATAACATAGTAAATTTTTTCACGCGTTTATTGTTTTTGGTCAGGATCAAGACCGGTGGCAGGGAGGTTGTTCCTTTCATTTGATTTGAAGAGTTTTCTTGGAAGATGTTTTATTTGCTATTAACTAATTTCATAAACAAGTTCTTTTGAGTTTCGTGAATTGAAGGTTGTATTGACAATTACCTCTGCATGCATCAGTGCATTTAGTCTTTTATCAAGAACCATTATATGAAGTAGTTTATACTTGCTGTAATATAAATGTAACAATTAATACGACAAATTGATAAAGCTTCACTCTAATTAGTATAAAATTATTGATTTTACATCCAATATTTATGGTTCCATTCTTGTAATTGTTGTGTTAACCTTCATTGTATATTTTTATTATAGATTTTACTCCTTATTGTGTGGCATATTTACGGTCATTATTTTCTGATGATTGCAAGAGGGCTTTTTGTTCTTTTTGTGATACTTTCAATTTACCTTATTTTTGTTTTGTTTCATTTAATCTGATTCTTAATCATTTTGATTCCATGAATGTTAACAACCAAGCTCTTTTGGTTGCATGAATAATTTGAAGCATTCAAACTTTTATGTGGACTGTATATACTGTTTTGAATTCTTTTTGGTATTTTGAGGTTTGATCCTAGTAACTGGGATGATGGTTTTTTGTAGATGCCTTCATATTCTTGATCAACTTTGTTTCTGTTATACGTTCTTCTAACATTTACCATTGCCATTACTCGAGGTTTTAGATAAAGGAATGTGGGTGTTTCATCATTTTAAGCACCGGTTCTCATAACCTTGGGAATAAAACATTCCCATCTCATGTGTCTAGGGCTAATCTTGTGGCAAGATACATATTTTCTCCCTTCCAGTCCATTTTATACGAGCAGTTTATGACCTCTTCATGAGCCTGTTGGTCATGACATTCTAGACTTTTGGATGTAAATGTTCCTACTCTTTTTTTTTTTTTTCTCTATTCAGAACTGGTACAAGATTATGTTTTTGTGGATTGAACATGAAGGCTGGGAGTATAATATTTTTTCAAATGGCAGAACTAAATGCATCAAGAGTTTTGTTTATGCAAATGTGCATGAGTCTGTAGTTGTGAGGACTTTGAAATACCTAGGAGATGCCTGTCGTAACTGCTTACAAATAAAACTCTTTGTATTGTGGATCTATTAGTAACCCAGTTATTGTTTTGTGTTTTTAGTTCAGAATAGTTTGAATACTTAGTTACCCATACTCATTGGACCACTACAGATAGGGTAATTTAACTTCTAAGCTGTTTTAGGGGATATTATGCATGTATTATGTCTGAGATTCCTTTTAATAGAATAAGTTGACCTAACTGCTACTGAAATTTAGGATAGAACGTATTACATTAGCAGGTTTTATAGTGGACTGGCTTATTGCATGAGTAATAATTACGTTTGAGATATAATGGTAGTGATTGATGTGCAAAGTTTTACTCTTATTACTCATCTTTGTGGTTGCTTTGAATTTATACATCCCTTTCTAAATCTTTGTGTAAGTAATTTGGAATAATTCTAAAAGGTTGATGCTCTTTTATTGAGTCTTCTACTTTTAAAAGATTGTACCATCTACAGTGTTGCGGCAATCCACTTGTAGTATCTTGTTGTCAATATTGCGTGTTTAGAGAAAGTGACCTATAGATGGAAGGTTGATCCTAAGCAGTCACAAAATTGAATATGGGCTACTAGTTCATCAAATCTGTTTATCATTTATGTTGAAAATTGTGTACCATAATCAACTAATTCCTTAAGTTATTATTACCTACTATGACTTTTCAACTACTTTAGCTATTGTCAGTTTGTTTCACTAGGAGATTTAATGGTATATTGTGGTTGTTAGTTTGACACCTGAATTATTTGGTGGGAAGTACTTTGGTCAACAAATTGTGTGCCATGTTTTTCTAACTCATTAGTCCATTCATTTTTAATTACAACTCTGCATGAAGTCCAAGGACGTAGACTTCAATTGGCACATGTGGAGATATTGAAGCCCTATGAGGAGGGATGGCACTTAAGTGCTTTTTTTCCCTGTTGTTTCCTATTGTGGAGAAAATATATCGAGAGGATGTCTTGTGGGGCACCTCACAATTCAAGAAATTTTGGTCAAATTGGAGGGGTTCTAGAAGGAGCTTTGAAGTTCATGATGATAAATGCTTTCAACTTTAGATGCCATGGCAATTTTATTGGGTGGATATCATCAGGAAACTGATTTGTTTAGTAGTTGAGCAAGTGTACTGGGTATTTTCAAATTAGAAAAAAAAAAAGCTGCATGCATGGTGGGTACAAATGGTTGAATATCCCTATAGTTGAGACGAAATTAGAAATTTAGAGGTTGAGCTGGTTATGGGGATAAATCTTCCATTACCGTTACTGGAAAGTGTTTTCAGGGCATAATAGAAAATTCCTTACGAGTATTCCTGTACAGAATTAAGAAGGCTTTATAAAGAGACATCCACAAGCAGAGCTACGTCCATAGATGATAGATTTTAAGTGTAGAAAGGATCTCCACATGGTCTTTATTAACTTGAAGCGGCTAAATATCCAGTTATATAGGTACTGGGGAGTTGAGTTTGTATACAGAAACACGTTTTATGGGGGCAGTTTAAGATATCTGGTTGACGGACTAGTTTGTAGAGGTTTCCAGAAAGGGTCATCTCTGCATTAACTCAATATACGCAGTTTTATAGCAGTAATGTGAAAGGAAATTAATTTAATATCAGCACTTACAGCTATGATTCTACTATAAATTTTAGAAAAGGTGAAAAACTAAGAAATGATATGTGTTCACGTTCTAATGTAGTTCAGATATGGAGTTGCAGAATATGTTGTTGAACTACTAGAGAATTAGTACGATTTAAGGAAGAATAGATGAATATGGAAAATCCTGAAAATTTTGTCATAGGCAGTGGCGAGTTGTTGAAACTGGAGAGATGTTTGTTTTTTAAGCGCATTTCTTGATATTCATGAGAAATACTCTCTCGAGTCATGTGAATGTGACTTAGTTGCACAAAGTTCTCCTGCTGATGTTTTCCAAGGTAGCTTTGCAGATAAGAAATTGTACTGAATCCAACTATTCCTGCTCTTATTCTATTACAGGTGATGTGATTTCAGGTCTGCAGAGAAAAACCTTCTGTTTGGACTCCCTCTGGCAATCTTTTGATCTCAAGTGAAATATATCTTGGCCAAGATGAATGGTCAAGTTAGCTCCTCCAACTCATTTCCTGAGACCTTCCATGTTGGCCATTCACGCAATGTCAACAATCTTGGATTTGCGCAGAATAATTTAGTTCGAACCAATTCTGCTGTTCGTGATACCCAAACAGTTATAGACTGGATGGGCCAATCCAGTTCCAGAATGAACACCCGAAACCCAAACGGTCCTCAGGAGTTATTGGGGGGACATGAGTGGTTTTCTTCCATGGATCCAGAAGGAACTGGTCGAAGGTTTCAGGTAAGGCATTCTAGGCCCATTATTTCTCCTTTTCAAGAGAATGCTAATATCATCCTCATTGATGGTCAGGTCACAAATGGGCAACCAATCTTGCATGGGGCCAGTTTTGGGTCTCACTGTCAGAACATAGACCTAAATGCCTTGCAGGATAACAATAAGAGTGATGCCCATCAGGATAGTGGGGCAGGTTTAAGCTTGCATCTATTTATGCCCGGTGGAGTAGAAGCTAATCAAAATCTACCGCCTGGCATTTCTTCTGCACCAGTGGTGATATCTTCTGGACTTGGAGGATATGTGTTGAAAGAAAATGATCAGAGAGAGGGTCTTTCATTGGATGATATGCGGGTAATCTGCAAAAGAAGAGCCCCTGAAGATGCTCCTAGACTACTGCATTTGGGTGAGAGTTCAAGGTCTGCTCAAGAATCTGGAACTGTATGGCAAGCTGTTACTGAGCAGAGAAATGCCAATAGCAGCTTGAATATATCAAGTCCTTTCATTATTCCTGCTGGTGTTAGTCATCCTGAACAGTGGGAGGATAGACATGGCATTGGTATGATGGGAGCAGTTTCTGGCATGCACTATACTTCAAATGGGGCAGGACAAGCTGAATGGTCCCAGAGAAATATTCGGCTGAGTAGAGCTGCAAATCCACAAGATCTTCAACCACCTAGTATGTCGCTGAGTGGGTCCACAGGAAATTCTTACTTCAGTCACCCATTCAACCAACCATGTTTTCTCCATTTCATAGCTTTCCGGACCCAAGCTCAGTAGCAACATTTCGAGTCAATGGAACTCCTCCAGTGCAGACGTTTATGCGTGTTCCCAATTGTGTGCAAAATATGCAGCCTTCCCAATGGTATGATTTGACAAGGTCCAGACCCGACGAGTCTTTGTATCCTCCTGTCTATGCCGTCAATGGCACCAACACTGTGCAGCAAGAACAAAGTTCAAGGCACATTACAAGGAACACGCTGCTTGTTCCTGAAACTGAAAGGCGATACGTGGCACAGGATCCAACAGCCTTTTACTCTGTCAATGGGAATTCAAACTACCCTCGAAACATTCCTTCTAGCTCACATAATGGCACTCTTTCGGATGTTCATTTCACATCTGCTCCTTCTTGGGTTACTGAATATGACATCACCACACAATATAGACAGAGAATGTCGGGTGTTTTCAGTCACTCTATGTCTGCATCTAGTGGCTTTGTCTGTGGAGGCCAGTGTGGTTACTGCCCAGTACATTTGGGGGCTTCAGAAGCAGCGCGAGATATGGAGCTTTCAATTAGAGGTGGGAATGCAATTCCTTTTCAGGTACATCTGAGTTCAGGATTCATGATAAATCCTGAGAGGCAGGCTGGTGGGTATCCTGAAAATCCCTCTGCATTAGAGTCCATCGCTATTCAAAGGACCAGCGGACTGCTATCTGAGGTATGCCTTCTAGAATATTAACTGTTCTTTTCTTTTCATTTTTTAGTAGTGGTTACCATTTATGGCAGCGTTTTCAAAGTACAGTATTTTTCACTGTTAGTGTCATAGAACTCGAAACTCTTCAAGAATCTGCAGTGATCTGGAAATCTGGGAAGTCCTAAGGATAAGATCACATTGAAAAGAGATAATTATGATGTAATGCAGTATTGGGTGAGCCTGACCCAATTCTTTTGCGTGTTGTGCAGTTGGGAGATCAAGACCTTGCCACAAGAAAGTGATATTTTTTTTTAAAAAAATATATATTATTTAAGGAACTTGAACTCCAATAGGATATAAAGCCCCAATCCCATGAAACCTAGGATGAAGAATCCCTAATCCGACAAAACCCGACCGTGATTTGTTGAACCCAAGGCCTCCAACTTTGATAAAGGAACAGATAATATTTGGCTTCATATGTCACTTATAGGGATCTCCAATATAGGTTTATTGAAGGATTCAAAAGGGAGAAATTAAAGAGCAGACGGAAGTTAAATAAAGTGGAAGAAGTGCAAAACTGGGCATAAGGAGATGAGAGATTACCGTGATGTTCTCGAATTTAAAAATGATGTCACTCCATCTAAATCTGAAGCTAGAGTTTCAGTCAGTGCCTCCTGTCAAAGGAGAAGAGGCTCACTTTAAGTTTCTACAGAGAACTTTTTCGGCGAAAACTTCACGTTACAAGTTCAAGATAACAGAGTGTAAAACCTTTCATAGGAATCTATTGAGAATATTTTCTTGGTTTGTCCATTTTTTTATTGAGAAAACTCTCATGTATATTTCTTTTCCAAAAATAAAAAAACCCGTTTTGCTGGTTGGTGTCATTTATAAAGCTAACAGAGAAGTAACGACAATGTCCTTGCAGTTGTTTCTGGCCATTCTACCCTATGTCATTGTAAAGCTAACCTACTAAAATTGTTATTTCTTGGTCCTAGATAACGAAGAATCCACAACTCCCTTCTAGAGGGCCTTGGGGAATGCCGGATGCATGATGTCTATTTCTAGAGAAGTGCGCAAAAGTTCATTTGTCATCTCCCCCACATCTTTCCAATATATCTATTGTCCTGCGAACAATATTCAGAATTCTGTCCTTCGCTAAAACAAGATTAGCTCAGCAGCCAAAACCTCTCATGCACCATAAGTTTCTTTATAACTATACAGAATTTTGTCCAGGGAAGACTGGCTTTGCATTTATTTCTGTATCTGATGGCAGTCATCATTTGAAGAATGGATAGCTGGTTTGATCATGTTCGCTCACAGAAGAAATTCAGTGTGACAAACATTATCCTTCTTTTCTTTATTATTGAGTAATGAGGGAAGTCCCATGCGTGAGACTCACTGGAGTGGTACCAAGCTAATGCACAGGCATACCTGGATACCTGCAGTAGTGTCTCACCCTCAGGAAGCAGCTAAGTCGCTTATTGTGTGTTCGGGGACTCGAACTTGGGCCTTCAATTGGTAGGTGGTACCCCTGGCCAATCCAAACACACCAGGGAGTACAAACATTATACTTCCTGCGGGCATTTACTCTCACTTTATTACTAAATTTATTTGTGGTTACATGCTATGTCTAGGTGTAAAATTATTTTCAAGTATCTGCTTAGACAAAGAACACTTATAGACATGTAAACTGATGAGTACTCCACAGTGATGTTTTTATTTATGGTTAGAATACTTCAACTTAATAAGATACTAAAGTTCCTCACTTTGACATGACAGGTACAAAATGCCATGGCACTTTTCCATAGGGGTGATACCTTACAACGTGAGGTACATTATAGCTTGATCTTTACATGTTGTTACTGAGTTGCATCTCTACCGTTAAGGTTAAACATCTTTTTGTTATTTCTTATATTTGGAATGATTAGTACAGGTACTTGACGGGTGGCTTGTTATATCTGTAGACTTCATATAAATGAATTATTACCTCAAAGTTCTTGCGAGAATTGGTCTCTTCTGTGAAAATGGGCCCAATTTGGCTTCACTGTCATCAAGGTGATTTGCACTTAATGTTTTGTGTCAGGATGTTATGGTTATTGAGCATACAGTTCTATATGGTGTACCGGAGGAGGATGGTATGAATGAAGACATGCACCTTGATGTAGATAACATGTCGTACGAGGTAACACTACAAACAACTAGTAGGTTACATGCGTAGCTTCATGAAGTGCTTTCAAGAATAATATTTCCAAATCATTGGCCAAAAAGATTTCTAAGGTAAATTATGCTGCTCACCATTTATTTCTGGTCATTCTTTGAGAATCACAATTTTGGGCTTAGGAACTGCTGAATCTGGGAGAGGACATCGGGGATGTATGCACCGGATTGAGCCATGAAGCTATTCTGGCGAATTTGAGGCAGCGGAAGTATGGTTCTCTCACATTAGGATCTCCAATGGAGGATGAATACTGCTGCATTTGTCAGGTAAGAGCAATTCCATTCTCTTCTTTCCACGATAGCTGGAAAGAGAATGCTCAGACTTTGGTCAATCAAGCAAATACAAAAATCTAATTTGCCAATATTAATATCATAGTTATTTCTCTCGTGTTACTACAGTAGGTTGCTGGGGCCTTTGTTAGATTTTACCGAACTGGCATTCTTCCAGGCAGCCGCTTATTCTACCTTGATCATAGTTTCTTTGGTTGTTTGTTTATTTTTTGAATCCTCATTCCGTTACTGGGAACACGTTGCAGGAAGAATATGTCGACGGAGATAATCTTGGGATCCTGGACTGTGGGCATGAGTTTCACTTCACCTGTATAATACCGTGGCTAGTGCTGAAGAATTCCTGCCCCATTTGCAAAGTGAAGGCACTTGCTGGTTGTGACGGAGGTGACTAGTTCGAGGTGTCGTTTTCCAAACCCGAAATGAAGGAAGCAGAAAAGTGTTAGCTACCCTTTGGATGGCATCTTGAGTATCTTTATAGACATAAATAATTTCGGTTTCTTTGTGAGACAGTTTTCCAGTGTTGTTTTTGTGCAAGTGCATGAGACACCTTAGTGCCTCGTGAGTCAATCCTTTCTATGGCTGAGGTGACATGCTAGGGAATCCTCCTTGTAGAGGGGATGTGGTATAGAAACAAACTTTTGGTGCTTATTTGTGTTCATGGGCCGCTTCGGTTCGTGGATGTAGGGAGCAGCAGTCTGTCAAGTAGCAGGGCAATACCTCAAAACAAAAAGGTAGCAGGTTAATACATGGAACCTTGGCCATGGCGGACTAGTAATGTTTATGAGTTCAGAAATAATCGGGTTTGTGAAACTTTTATTATAAAACTGAAGCCTTCCATCTGATGGGTGCTTTGTTGTCTACTCCCTTATCTTTGATGCTGCCGTCTTTGTTCTTGGAATACTGTAGGTTAGTTGATATTTGCTTGGGCTGGTATATTGAAGGTTATAATGATCTTCAAAAAATGAAACAAATATAAAACTAACGTTTGTGATGGCGTAAATGTTCGTCTACAGTGGGTCTAGCCTTGGTTAATTTCTGCTTCCGGTTGGGGAAACAGTACCCCCTATTTACCAAATAAAAAAATTGCACCAGTGTCTTCTGAAACTGGGCTGGGCTTCTACTTTCACCACAGATGCGTTTGGTTGAATCTCAGCGTCCAGTATACTGGATTATACGACATTAATGGTGGGAGTACTGATCTATTAATACCTTATGTGGCCCGCAGTTGTTCTAGCTCCGGGATCACATGTTCTTATGATTCCATTATTCTAGACACACTTTTTTTCTACGCGTAGACACATTGACTTGTCTGCCTACATTACTTCCTTTCTCGTATCCTACACTGCCTCTGGAACCCGAAAGAACAACTATAGGTCTGGAACCTCTTTTATGTCTAAATTTGTGATCCTTTGGGTCCTATTAAAGGTATTGCATTATTTGGTTAAAAAATAAAGTGACAGGACGACTGCCTAATTTAGAGGAGGCCCAATACTTTCGACTATGAAATGACTGGTACCGGATTCAAACAAGGCCCCAATGGAGCGACCCTAACCACAAGGGTTAACAATATTTTAATCATTCTGCACAGCTGGCTTCGTAGTACATCGGGAATGAACATTTTGTTTTTCCTAAAATTCACGACCAACCAATCAAATCGCCTCAGTCAATTTGACTCGTTAAGAATCTTCAGCCGTCGATTATGGTTAGGATGAAGTAGAAGGCGCACATCTCAAGGAACCAATCATCCTATCTCGTGGCCACGTCAACATCCAAAAATCTGAACCCCACAGGAAGTCACTATTACTTGCCGTGTGTGGATGTCGAACGACGTCTGTATGACGTCTAATGATGTTGACGCGGATACTCTGGTGGTCCCGTTCGTAGGTTGGACAGAGGGTTGGATACGAGATCTCACGGACCAATCGCTTCCTCACACGTACTAGTACTGATGCAGAAGGCTGCTCAAAGATATTGCTAAATTTTATCGGACATTATTTTGGTGTCTGCTTAAGGTGACGTTTTGGTCGGACAAAGAGAGATGGGGATGGTAGATGGCGAGACTCGAGAGGCCCGATTCTCTGAACAATCGGACTCATTAGTCAGCAATAATTTGGTTCGAACAGGGAGTGTTAAGAAGAAAGTCCATAGTTGGGGAAAGAAATAAACGAGTTCTGCAGGAGTTAAGTAATGTCCATTCTTTTTATGTGCAAAATTACATATGATCTCAAATTAACTAATAACTTATGATATAATTAGGTGAAAGTTTTCAAAAGGAAAACAAAAGAAGGGCAGCCCACTTCCCTTCTTTCTGGACTTGACTTAACTATATCAGTACATGTGCAAACGTCACATCTAGAGATGGACAATGAGAGATAAGGACGTTATTATATCTCACCGATGTGGTGTGTCACTTCTATCATATTTGTACTTCCCAGTTGGCTGGCATTGTCAAAAGGTTGACTCTTACTTTTTACTCATCCTTCAAAGCATGTTTTCGCTCGATTCAACAAGTCTAATGCACCTTTAAACATATTTTTGCTCAAGTGTTATGTAAAATAAAAAGAAAAAAATCTACTTAAAGATTAAATAAGTATACTTATTACGTTTATAACGCTACACTCCTAAATTAATTAAGAAAAAAAATGTACATGATATTTGACAAATTAAAATTTTAATTCTCAAAATTTTATTATTATTATAAAAAAATTTATCTCTTTAATTTTTAATTTTTTCATCCGTTCTCGTATTCAAAATTTTAACTATTTCTAAAATTTTAACAAAATTTTACTTCTAAATACTATGAAATCTTATATTTCTTAAAAAGAGTGTTGGGAGAATTTGGCTCTACTGTTTCTTCCAGAATTAGGCTTCTTCCAAACATTATTTATGGGTTAACATTTTTCACCTTAACTTGTGGATTCTTTTTTCTTTCTTTAAATTAATCCAGGAAAATAAAGTATTATCAAAATTTTATTTTCATTTTAGCTACTGATAAAGCTTATTAGTTAGGGTGTTTGGAGGTCAAAATTTTGATACTAATAAAATAATTACAAATTTTATTTATTTATTTTCATTTAAATCATCTATTTTTAAAATTTTTTCTTCAAAATTTTAACATTCAATTTTTTTTTTATTAACATGTAAACATCCAACCTCATTGAGCAGAGTTATTGATTAAAAAAAAAACAAAGAGCAGAGTTATTAATTAATCTGATCATAAATATTTTATTTTTTTTCCTGTACACACCGACGCGAGGAACGAGAGTCAGGTTCCGTACGGAGGACCGGTCCAATGTAAATAAAAGTTAAAATGAGCACCTAATGTTAAAAATGACAGACAGGAAAAATGCTAGCTGTGGCTCACGTGCGACGTGGCAGTGGAGCTCACCTGACAGAAGCAAGCTTTTGTTAACTATACATGTCATCTTTTTTATCAACATTGACAGCCCCAACCATGCCGTAAAAGAGGAATGTCAGACCTCGGTTTAGAGACCCGACCAAATAAAAGTGAAAAAAACAAGTGATTAAGATGATATTACTTTGTCTCACACAAGGTTTATTTTACGTTTTTGCTTTTTTCGATTTTAATAATTAGTAATTGTTATTTATTCTTTGTAGACAATCATGATATTTGTTTTTTAATCAAGCCAAGTGTTTTTCCCTATTGTTAATGATTGAACTTATATTTAGACTAAAGGTAGCTCAGATTTAGGATTAGCTAAGGTTGGAAAATCTAGATTCGCTTGAAATGCAATTAGTTTACAATAAAAGAGTTAAACGATATTATAATAGAGCAAATTATAATCAAAGAATCCATGTAGGCAAATACTATTCTAGATTCTCTTAAATCTGTAAAGAGGAACGGCAGAAGGGAAAATAATACTACTTTTAGAATCTTTAAACACTGCCGCTCCCGAAGTCGCCATAATGGCGCGTGGCGTTGCGCTTTCATCACTAAGCCCCTGCCCCGCCCGCAATTTCCCGAGTCATACACACAAACACGCACACTCTGTTTCTGCTAAGAGTTAAGGACGTCACTTTGGTTTTATAAAGAAGAGCAGCAGAAGCAACAAATCCAAGAAAACCAAAACTGAACCAAGCCCATAACCAAAAGCAACTCTCTCTCTCTCTCTCTCTGTGCGGACTCTGTGTGCGAAAGCCAGGAAAGACCCAGAAAGAGAAAGTAATGGGAGATATGTACGAGTATGACAAAACTTCCTGTTCATCTTCAACTTCAGCTCCTCAGCCTCAGCTGCTTCCTTCGTCTTCTTCTACTTCTCCCCATGTAGGCGCCTCAGACGAAATCTCGCTTTTTCTTCATCAAATCCTTCTCCATTCGACCTCATCTTCGCCGCCTCTGGCAGTCCAGACCAGTAACCAAGCGCAGCCCTCCAACTCCAATGTTTTGCTGGGAAATCTTGACCGTTCATCATGCCGATCAGTGCTTGTTCAAGATGGGATCTCGGCCCTTGAGTCTTCTAGTGGTGTGAGCACTGGCTCCGGTGTCTTCCTCTCGAATGTGCCGACCTCTTCGCTTGGAGCGAGTGAGAATGAGACTGATGAGTATGATTGTGAAAGCGAGGTGCTTGTATTTTCTTAAAGTTTGGACTTTTCTGTCTGTTTGTTTGCTGAGAAGGTGTAGGAAAAAGTACTTAGATTCTCTGTCTCATTCTCTTATAGACTTGAGATAAAGTGGGATCTACGCTTACAGATGCGTGATGCATCTGTCTGGGTTAGTAGCATGTCTGAAGTTTCTAGGGAATACGATGTCGTCGTGGCTACAGATTTTGCATGTCCCTACTGCTCCGTTGGTCTCCAACAAACTGTGGAAGAGCAGAGAAAAACTAGCGATACTTGATCTCTCCGTAATTTAGGACCTGAGGAAAGTGTATGGCTCTAAGTTCGCTTAGTTGTCAGGGTCGTTCGTGCGTACGAATTTGAGCGAGTACATTAAAACTGAAGGCGTTATATCAACAGTTTCTATCTCATAGTTTTTTTGACAGAATTATATTTTTTTCTAATTCATTCGTGATTTCTGAAATTAGGAGGGTCTTGAAGCGCTGGTAGAAGATGTGTCAGACAAGCCTGTTCCACGTGGTTCATCGAAGAGAAGCAGGGCTGCAGAAGTTCATAATTTGTCTGAAAAGGTTGGCTTGCGTATTTGAGGCTCTTGTTCGGGTGGTTCGTTTGCCTTTATGCCACTATTTCGGACTTTAATGTTTGTGGTTGTCCCGCAGAGGAGGAGGAGCAGGATTAATGAGAAAATGAAGGCATTACAAAATTTGATTCCGAATTCTAACAAGGTAAAACACACATGCTACGAACTTTGGCCTTTTAAACCTTTATTGGTCCATTTATCATAGTTGGGTTGGCTATTGCATTGAGCATTTTTTTATTTTTGGTAGACAGACAAGGCTTCGATGCTTGATGAAGCTATTGAATACCTTAAGCAGCTTCAGCTTCAAGTACAGGTTTGTGACTCTGTTAGAAATCTGCGGCCTTTTTCTACAGAGACTTCAGAGTGTCGTCGTAGTGTTCCTGTGGTCGCATGCACATCTTAGAGCTCCTAATGTTGTGGACAGTTATTACGTGGGTGTTTACAAGTTTGTGCCCGTAATTCATATAATGTGATAGCCGATTAGCCGTGTAGTTTCTATATATGAGCAATTTCCTATGTATGGGGTTCAAACTGCAAAGTCCACGGTTTGTGTGATAACCAACCCATAATCTGATCGTTAAAAGCTAAAACGAAAGTCAAATAACAACACAAGCGTCGGGATTCATGTATTTGCCTATAATTGTACATCCACGGGAGAGACTAAGAATCTAATAGCCTTGTTGACACAGCACTTGGTTATCTTTGTCTCTTAAGCTAAGTATAAATAATTCCTAGCAATGCCAATTTGCTGCGTGTGAAGCATAAGAAAATTCATAATTATTAGGCTCCATTTGTCCAACATAGTTCTTTCGATAACTTGCAGATTTGCACCACTTTAAATCGTATTCTGTGAGTCTGAGAAGTTTAAGTTCTTTTATGTTATCCAATTTTTTCAATTGAAGTAATGCAAAAACTGAAGTTAGAGAAATCTGGGATTAAAGGTTGTAAGATCTGGTTTACTTCTAACACGTCCTGAGTTAACAAACTGTTCAGAGGAAGCTGCTGGATGTTTGAATATATATTATGCTTGATTACTGAAGCCTAATGCTGCTAAAGAGGAAAGATTGAGTGTGAATCTCAGTTTAAGGCTCGCCATTACTTAAAAATGCCAAATCAAATGCATCGTTGACAGCATACTAAGTTGATTTGGACATGGCACTCGGTTATCTTCATCTTTTAAGCTGAGTGTGGCTAATTCATCATTATGCCAGTGATTCATTCTTGAAGTTGTATTTGTGTTATGTAGTTTTTCTGCTTAAGTGAGATGACAAGTGAAGCCACCTGAAAAATTTAAACATATTTATTCTTGATTGCTGGACCAAATGCCGTTTAAATCAGATGATCTTTTGTTTCTCATCCTTAATGCAAACCTCAGTTTAGGGCTTGTTCCTCTGCACAAAAAATGCCAAAACCGATAAACTGTTGACAGCACACTGTTGATTATGATTTGTTTACTTGGTGCTTCACATTTCAGATGTTATCAATGAGAAACGGCTTGAGTTTGCATCCTGTGTGCTTACCAGCGGCATTGCAGCCTATCCAATTCTCCCAGATGAGAATGGACTTTGGTGAGGAATATAGGCCTCTGCATCTGGGTATGACAGGCACACATCCTCTAAACAAGGAAACTTCATTGCATGATGTGTTCTCTGTACCCAACCAATGCACAACATCAAACCATCCATCTGTACCCAATCTGCCGAATATTATCAGTTCAGAACCCTCATTTGGGTTGGAATCATCAATGCAGGCTCATTTAGGACCATTTCAGCTGCATCCGACTTCTGCGGTAAGGTAAACCTTCTTGAATAAAAGCATGTGAGATCAAGGAAATGATACCATCAATTTTACATTTGTTAAATGCGAAGGATTTCTGCAGGGGAGAGATTTTGCGGCATCAGCCATCAAATGTAATCCATCTTGAGAACAATCCATTAGGTGGGTCTCCAAGCCTCATGTTGTTTTGTTCGATTAATCAATATGATTTCGGCATCCAAGTGCCAGATCCATGGGTCTCTTGCATAACATTATACTTCACGCTTGCAGATTTCATAAACCCTTGGTCTAACTCGGAAACTTTTGGGAGTGTCTGAACTGTATTCTTGTCTTTTTGTTCAAAGGGATTGAGATGGGAGCCACGGCTTCAGTGTCACTTCCTTTCAATACACAAGCATCAGATCTTAAGGACAGTGGCTCTCTAGAAACAAGTATCTCAGGAAGAGACCATTCAGAAGTCATGCTTCTAAAGAATATAGAACATAACCTTATACATACGCCACATTTGAGGTGAATGGATTTTGATGCATATTATCACTTCTTGCCTTCGTGATATGCAGTTCATTTTCATTCACATGCTTTTCACCAGCATGCACACAGGATTAAGTTCCCACAAGGAAGATGTCAAGATGGTAAAGCCAGATCTTTGAAGTTTGCTGAACTGTAAGGCACTCTTTGACAGTTTGAATATGGTGTAGCTAAAACTTCTGCTAGCTTGTGTAATTCACGAATGAACCTCTGGTAATTTTGACTTGTCTTGAGATGAGTTGCAATTGAGTAGAAATTTCTCTAGGATGCATTGCGCAATGCTTGTAGAACTTACCGGTGCAAAATGGGAGATGAGCCATGTAAACACACCCTTCAGCCCCTCATCCCTTCCTCTTGTCTTTTTCCCTGCGAATTAGTAGCCCGTATCTTCAAGTTGTTTAGTGTGCGCACTATCTGTGAGGAAATGAGGACATTGTTCTTCACTACATGAAAAGCTAAAATCTATGATTTCAGCATTTAAGTTGAAAAGCCTGAAAATGGTGCATGATTAGTTGCCCGTATTTTTTACTTGGTAAACCTGCCTATCATATTGACAATGGCTGAACTAGTCATTGTCATGAAGTAGTTGCCATTTTCTAGTGGGTGACTTTCTGCCACTCTGCTTGGTGAATTTATATAATTAATCCTTTAGTGTTTTCCTTGGACGGGTTTGCGGATCCCTCAAATTTGTATGATCTTTGTCTTTGTCTGAGATCTGTAGCACGCTGTATCTTAAGAAGATGCAGCCGTTATTTTCTGAGATGATCTGAGTTATTCCCTGTATCAAATTTTTGGCATACAGGCCTTGCCTGATGATTTTATGATATGCTTTTTGCATGATTGGTAGCTTTGCCAAACTTGAACGGAGAATGGTATGGCAAACATGCATTATAGTGTTTTCTGTTTCGTAGAATTTTAGGGGAACAAAATTCATGCTTGAAAATTAAGCCTCAGATGCCCAAGGGGAAGAACTTTGTCATATCTCCTAAAGATATCCACCTAACGGGTGCTATACCGGAGAAAGCATGAGCATTTATCCTGCCCGGGTCACCTGGGCAAAGAATAAAGCAGAAAAAAGAATATGATTTAGCGTCTAAACTCGTCCTCAGGAATGTCTCTGTCAAAAATAGTCACTGCCCACGAGGCGAATCCACCATTTTCAAATAGCCTCTGCGTATTCTTAATCCTCTCGTTCTATTCAGGATTAGGAAGTGACTGCACGAGCAAACAAGTGCGCCTCTCGCCCTGCTCTTTATTGGTTTATATCTCTCAGCATTTTTGTTTATACCTACGTGATTACAGCTACCTCAACACGCTCATCAAGCCAAATTGTTTGGTTTTTTTTTTTTTTTTTAAAAAAGAACTATTTTAGAAGGTTCGAGGTCCTTTTTTTACATCTTCTCCAATTCTAGCATATATACAGTTGCAACTCCCTGGGAAATATTCTCTAACTCGTGAGGCACAAATTTGTTTATTATCTTATGAGGTCAAAAACGGAACAGGTGTGAAACGTGATGTTGTTGAAATTCAATGGTTCAAAATGTTTGACGTCGGTTGTGGTTTCTTCCTTGTCCTTTCTCCAAATCCAATTGGGCTATCGACCCAAATACGACGTATCTCACTTTCCGCTGCTTTTGAAATCAGTCTAATTCAAAGTAGACTCTGATAAAGCAGAGAAATTGTCAAATACGTCTAGTGCGTGAGATAGGGGCGTACATTTTCAATTGCATAACGAACGGATACAAAGAAAGTCTCTGCCTGTGTTTATATTATCGGAATTTCTCACCAAAATACAAGAAAATCAGAAGAAGATGCTAAGCCAGATGATCAGGTTCATGGCTTCCAACAAGTAACGAAGAAATTAATTTGTGCTTTAGTTGCGATTTTATTGGACTTGTCACGACTCAAATATGGTCCAACTTGCATCTAACCCACGTAAATAAATAAATATGTATTAGGATTAAAGCAGCCGTGTGCATCGTACAAAATCAGGAAGGTAGGCTTTTACAGTATTATCACCTTGTTCTTCGTTGGCACGTTGTTGAGCCCAAAAATAAAAGAAAAAGGAAAACCTTATCGGACCCGTACGCTAAAATTTTAAAGTATTTTCGCAGGGAGGAAAGAAGAAACCCATCAGAAACAGTCTTCTTCGTCTCCGTCAACTCCTCGACATAGAAACCCCTCTTTCTTCTGTGTCTTCGTGACGCTTACGTTCGCGTTTTACAGTCTCTGAGTGCGTGTATTTATAGACACGCTAAACATAGTTGTAATTGCATAACTAAGCGAGAAAAGAAGCACGATAACCAAACAGACGACAACAACGATCCAAAGTAAAAGACCAAGCCCTAGGAATCTGAGATAGGGAATGGAGGCGAAAGAGAACGGCCCGAATGGGAAGCACTCTGGTCGGGTCCAGGTCATGGACGGGCCAACGAACCCGATGGTTACGCCTCTCCTCACGGATCTCTACCAATTCACCATGGCCTACGCTTACTGGAAAGCCGGAAAACACCACGAACGAGCCGTGTGAGTTTTGCTCTTTTCCTGTCTTCATTCGTTCATTTCTTTACTTATTTTAGTTTTTTCAAGTTATTCTGTTTGGCTCTCAAGAAATTTGGAAGAAATTGCTTTTGCGTTATCGCGCTGTTAAATTTGGGAGTTCTCCAACCTTTCTTGGCAACAAAACAGAGTTGTTGATATGTATTTCTTGAGTTTCGTTTAACACTGAAAAATAATTTAAGCGTTTGTTAACCTCTGTTCCCCAAATACTAATAGACCGATCTTTTGTTAACTACGCAGTGGTTAAGCTTGTGTTAATTGATGAATCTAGGTCATTCGACATTAAACACGGGGAAATTAGTTATTTTGAAATCTTGCAACAAAGTATTTCGCGTTTCCATGTAATAACAAGACTTGTCTAATGTCTCGCTCATATAGGCTATTCTATTTATTGTTCCCATTCCGTTTAGTTCGAGATTGATTTTCAACTTTACCATGGGATTTAATTCAATTAATCACTGGTATAAAGACGTTATATTGCCAGTAGCATGTCATGTGCTTTTTTCTTAAGTTGTTGATTCAGTTGCTTCCATATGTTGTGGCTATCTTTTTTGAGGTAAAATATTCTGTCTACTTGTTTGAGAAGTTTCTGTTTGTCAATTCGTAATTTGCTTCAGGTTTGATTTGTATTTTCGGAAGAACCCCTTTGGTGGTGAATATACAATCTTTGCTGGTCTGGAAGAATGCATAAGATTCATTGCTAATTTCAAGTTCACCGAGGAGGAGATTTCTTTTATCCATCAAACCTTACCTTCCTCATGTGAGGTAAATCACATTACTAAGTTCAGCGGTAGTAATTTTTTTCTGGTTTGAGTTCAAGAGAGGTAGCTGTGGGGCTCTTCAACAGGGAGAACAACTATTCTTACAAGTACATATTAATTTTTATAAATACGTTTACAGTCAGCTGTGCCAATCTTATGTCTTTTTGCATGTTGTTAACATATAATGGTCACTGTGCTGAATATTTTTTCTTTGATTTTTTTATTTTATAGAAAGGAGATCTTCCAAAGTTGCAAATAAAGGATTTAGCTTGGATATGTGTGTATGCAACAAAAATTTTTTGTTGATGTTTCTCCCAGAAGCATATGGATGAAGGGTTGACTGTCCTAACTAGTTCTAAAACCTTCGTAGTAGGTTTCTTTATATGATTTGGCTACTAGACTATGGTAGTTTGTGGTTCTGATTGTGTAAAGTCTAGATGGTGCTGCTATTGAGGTAATGCGCTGATGGCTTTTGGAGGTGACCGCTTGGGTGACGGAAATCAAGTGATGGCCAGGGGGAGCTTTGCAATGCACTATTTTAGTTTTTCAACTGTTTTTCTCTTTACCTTTGCCCATTGTTTTGTTACCTCTTGGTCTTTTTCTTCTTTCTCTGGCATAGGGTGAAATCAAGTGAATTGGTAGAGTGATAAGAAAAGAACTTCAAATGAAGTGTGAAGTCAATGTTGTTTCTGGCAATGAGATATTGTGGTGCTGTTTATTTAGTCTGCGAACCCTGCCTACCAAAGTGGTTGACTAATACATTTTTATTGATACATTATAGGATGGATTCTACGACTATCTTAGAGGAATCGACTGTGCTGATGTTGAAGTGTATTCTGTTTCAGAGGGATCGGTCGTTTTCCCAAAGGTACCATTGCTAAGAGTTGAAGGGCCAATTGCTGTAAGTATCATCAAACTGGTTTTCTCTACTTCTTCTATTTCTTTATAGAATGACGGTCATGCATCATTGTTGGTTAATCTTTCAGGACTTCATGTTAATTATCTTGCAAATCTTGTTGTTTCAGGTGGTTCAATTGCTGGAAACTCCACTTGTAAATCTTATTAATTATCCATCCTTAGTTGCTACCAATGCTGCTAGGCATCGATTTGTGGCTGGAAAATCAAAAATGCTTCTTGAATTTGGGCTTCGACGAGCTCAGGTTGCTGTTTTTTTTTCCTCTGTACTTTGAAGTGCTTCTCTCTATTTATCTTCACAAGAAAGATGTCTTTGTTTTATGTATAGGGACCTGACGGTGGAATAGGGGCATCAAAGTACTGCTACATTGGGGGCTTTGATGCAACAAGGTAGTATTGCCCAAAAGTATCACTTGGTGCACTTTCAAATTTGCTATTTTGTTCCTAAAAAAAAATGTGATATTTTGCATCAATATGTTTCCCGTAGCTGGAATTGGGCAGCATTCTGCATTTTCTTTGGTTTTTTTTATACCTTCTTAAGGGTCATGTTGGTGATGCACTTTTGTAACGCTATGCTAAGCTTCATTTGACATAGCACTTCTAAATTCCAAATTCAGTCCTAGAATCTTGGACTGTAGGTTTGGTAATAAATGCAAGTCTCAAGCAAAATATCTTCAATTTTATTCTAGCAGAGCGAACTTTCACAGTTTCTTCAATCATGAAAAAATTTGATTTAATTGGAAAAGGATATCTGGTTTTAAAGGTGGAGCAGCCTTTGGTTTAACAGTCCTTGTTACATTAGTCATTGAGAACTTATTATGGTTAGTTTAATTTCTTCCTTTACCTTACTACAAATTTTCATCTGGTTCCAGTATCTCGGATATTGTGGTTGGCTGGAAAGATGACGTCCTGAAGCTTGATGTTTGATTAACTTTATTTTAAGACCTGTGATTAGTGCATTTGTATGGTATTCAACATGCATAGTTTGTTTCCAAACAACTGCTACAAGAGTCTCGTCTCTTCCAGAAACAATCCAATATTCAGATTACTAGAATTCATTCTCCTTGTCTTCTTCAGTGGTTATGTTGTTGATCTGGAGGAATGTTTGACATGGATTTTTTCCCCTTTTTTGGGTACTGACAGCAATGTTGCCGCTGGGAAGTTATTTGGAATACCACTACGAGGAACACATTCCCATGCCTTTGTTAGCTCGTTTATGGTTTGTATTTCTTGCAGGGAATTTCATCTCATCTTTGTATGGCATTTGCAAAGGGGAAATTTGATTTACGTAAAGTAGATTAGAAAATGTTTATACCCCGCTAAAAATTTTTGTTTTCTATTTACTTATGTGACTTTGTGCATGAATCTATTCTTTATCTGATTTATTCAGTGGTTTGCAGAGCCCTGATGAGATCATAGATAAATCACTTCATAGCAGTGATGGATCAAATGTCTGTGAGGATTTTGTTAGTCGAGTACAGACATGGTTAAGCAAAATTCAGGTATTGTTTTTTGGCTGTTGGTTTTTTATTGGTTAATATATGTTATTCAGTATGTGCTCGTGTTATTCTCATTTACTGTTCAAGAGAGATTGCTTAATATACTTCTAATTTGAGCCACCTAAGCTATTGCTTGAGAGTGCGTTAAGCTTGGGCATATTCATTTACTTTTCAACATGTGCTAATTGGGTCATATAGATTTAGGAGGCCTTACACTGACAAGTAGAAGGTGGAAATGAATATTGCTTGTGCATGAGGTGGTGAGAAAATGCTAGTGAGCTATAATTGAATAGAGAGTGTGACCCTTGATAGAGTTGTATGACAAAATAGGATTCATGCAGCCAAACCCAATGCTTAGATGGCCTTTTCTGGTTCTTTTTCTTGTGAATTCTGTCTTCCAAAAGATTACACGTGCTCCGGGTGTGTTAGATGCTTTACCATTCACATATGTTGAAATACGTGAACCTTGTACCTACTTGTGTTACTGATAAGGTAAAATTATGATAATGCTATAATCTGTGCATTCTTTGCAGTGGTCAATTTCACTACGTGGTGTATTCGGTGAGACCAATCAAAGCGAACTAGCAGCGTTCACATCGTATGCCTTGGCATTCCCTGCTAACTTTTTAGCGCTTGTAGACACCTATGATGTAAGTCAAAATTTTGCATATTACTCCCATTTGTTTAAACAATGAGGCCTACTTATCTTACCTTCTTGGTTTAGTAACAATAGTTAGTTCCTTCCAAATGATCTGGTCTGTTTTCTCGTTATGTTTTAGCATTTGCTTTTTAAGGGTTATGTGTGCTAGCTGATGCCTGACCTACAAACTCTCTCTCACATCATTCTATACATTGGCTGGATTTGGTTTTAAGGGCTCCAAAAAAAAAAAACGCAGCTCTAAATCTTGGTAATTCATTAATATATTTCTTATTTAGCTAGGTTAGCTTTTGAAAGGGGTTTTGAAATGTTTCTGTCTAGTGTGAAAGCTTATTGGTTCATCAAGTCATGCATCCACAACTATTTTTTCATTAGAATTTAGAACTTTTTTTCTTTCTGATTTTTCACTTTTTCTTTTCCGGAAAGGAGCCTGAATGGCATTATTTTACCAATGCAATTGCTCTTCTCATGCAGTTCATTTTTGTACTTCTCTTTGTGGATAGCAATACAGGTCAATATGTCCCATGCGATCTTTTCTCTTGTTATTTAATTTTACTTTTGTCCCATGTCAAGAGACTGGAAAAGAGGGATTGATTTCGACCTTGTTCAACTATACTACGCCCTCATTCTTTATCAGCATTCTTCATTTAGGTGCAACTTTTATATTAATAACACGATTGTGTTATGCATATAATTTATGTTTGTTGTACAGGTTATCAGGAGTGGAATCCCAAACTTTTGTGCAGTTGCTTTAGCACTTAGTGATTTGGGGTACGTCTGAAAGCTTTTTGATTTAACTTATGTGCAAAACATCTTGAAGACTCTTCACTTCAATAATCTGATCCCTGTAAATAATCAAATATTTCTAGTTCCAGTACTGAGTATAGATGAGGTGCTGCACAGGTACAAAGCAGCAGGGATCAGATTGGACTCCGGTGACCTAGCATATTTGTCTTGTGAGACCCGGAAGTTTTTTGTGGCCATTGAGAAGGAATTTGGGGTGCCTGGTTTTGGAAGTATGAGTATCACAGCTAGCAATGACCTCAATGAGGAAACTTTAGATGCTTTAAACAAACAGGTAGTGATTCTAAACCATATTAATTGTGAAACCCCTTGGGAATATGTCTAGGTGATGTGTTCATCAATTCTTTGTTCCAAGTACAATGATCAAATGGCATTAGAGTATGCTGCTAAGGAACAGAGATTTCTCTTTTTGAAACACAGTTGAATGGCAGTTATTTTATTCAGCTGGCTTGCTGAATAATGATATATTTAACTGTTGTCCTTTAGTTCTTACTTCAATATCTTTTCCCATGGCCCTTGTTTTCTGGGATATCCGTTTTAATCTGATCATGTCATAAATAGCCAGAGAGCTTTCTTAGCTTTTGTTTAAATCTCATATTTTAGTGGGGTGTTATGGTTTTAATCTCTTGTTAAAGCAATATCCCAACCAATTGAGCTTTTCTATCTTCTTTCGAAGAGCTCAATTCCAACAGAAAACCATTGCAGGACTAATTTTTAAACTGTGCATTGTATGTCTACATGGTATATTCCTTAGCAGGTAGTAAGTCTGTTATCCCGCATTCAATTCCAACAGAAAACCATTGCAGGACTAATTTTTAAACTGTGCATTGTATGTCTACATGGTATATTCCTTAGCAGGTAGTAAGTCTGTTATCCCGCATACCATGTACATTCTTTGGCTGGTTGGTAACTTGTTCTAGTGAATCTCACATGATGAACTTTGGAAGTTGTAACTTTCTTTCCTCAACTGGGTGGGGGATATTCTCTCTGGCTCATTTTCGTTCTTCTTAGTTGTTTCCATCTACTCTTGATGATGTGATGCCCAGTTTCAAGCCATACCAATTTTTCTTAAGTGTAGTTGTGTTTCCTATGCAGGGTCATGAGGTTGATGCATTTGGAATTGGAACTTATCTTGTTACATGCTATGCTCAAGCTGCTTTAGGCTGTGTTTTCAAGCTCGTTGAGATAAACAATCAACCACGCATCAAACTTTCTGAAGATGTCTCAAAGGTTGGATAATGCTGTTAAGAAAGTTTGATGATCAATAATTTTCTTTTCATCACCTAATGTCTACCATTGATTTCCAGGTCTCTATTCCATGTAAAAAACGGTGTTACAGGTTGTATGGGAAAGAAGGTTATCCCCTTGTAGACATTATGACAGGTGAAAATGAACCACCGCCGAAGGTAACTTGTCAATTTGGTCTTCCCACTATCCCTTCCCCCCTTTCTCTCTCCTTTCTTGGTGCTCTCATTAATTGCTCGGCATAAGTTCAAGATCTTCTTGCTAAATGAATGTTGGATTTCTCATCCTTATCTATTATTCTATCATGAGTCATACGAGTTGGGAGTTTGGAATATGCAAGCTCACAATATTTTTTGATCACCATGTCAACTTTTGGATTGTGTCTCCCCTTAGTGTCGACTAAAGAATGGAAGTACAAAGGGATAGACCTCATCTTATTTTTACTGTTCAAACATGATACTTGATTTTATATTTGGCGTAGAAAATAGAACCGAAGACTGGAACCACATGCTCTACAGCATTGGGCTGGCAAAAAAAATAAAACCTCACGCATATTCTGTGATACACATGTTTTTACCAGATATGAAATAATTCCGGTCTTCTGATAACTAATACTGCCTCCAGCTGCACTTTCTTTTATAAAGCATTAGTGCTACCATTTGTTACTCCTTTTATGTTTTTTTTTTATTACACTGTTATTTTTACATCTTATTGAATTTCTTGTATCCTATGCTATTTCTCGCTTCCATTGATGTTGAAAATCTGTAGAAACAAAAGATAAAAAATGTTAATAAAAATCTCAACCAGCAAGTACTGCTTTCCGTGTATGAAGAAGATTGAGTTATATCTCCCCTCAAATTTTACAAATGGCAAATTGTAGTATGTCCTCAGTATTTGGGTCTAGGGAGACGGAAAGACGGAATTGAGAGCAAGTGATTCAGGAGAAATTCATCCTCCCCTTTTCAAATAATAAGGTCATAGCTCGTTGTAGCACAAAATTAGAAACCCTACTATGCTAGTTCACTCTTGAAGGCCTAGTCTGAACATAGGTAGTAGTGAATTAGATTTAGTTTGATTCCTAGAACAGAAGAAGAGCCTTTACTGTATATTATATTAGTAAATCAAAACCCATGGAGAGCCAAATGTGGAGCTGTATACAACAGGGGACTGGATAATGACCATGAACTATGTCATCTTGAAATTGGGGTTTAAGGAAATCTTCACTGGTTATTCGCATTAGGAATTGTGAAGTCAGAGTACACTTTGATCCTCAGCCTTATAGTTTTTTGCTTAACTCCTTAGTTTTTAGACAGCCAGTCCCAAGCTCAGATAGATGAGAGCTGCGATAGGGTAGTGCACAGTTCATAGTTCAACATTTTGAATGATTTTAAAGATGTCCTTAGTACATAACCTCGTCAGGGATCTACATGTCATCACCTTCAAATAGTTTGGATCAAGCCTTTTATAAGTTGACAATTGGATGTCCAGGGTCGCCTACCATCTGTTCTTTATATCCTAATTGCAGTTGGTTTTGAATGTTATGTTGGATTTCACAGTTTACTTTTTTTTTTTGGGTAACTCAGTTCACTCTATATTGCGTAAGCTGAAGCTTACTTGTTGTGCCTACTTTTTGACATGCAGGTTGGAGAAAGAATCTTGTGTCGTCACCCTTTCAATGAATCTAAAAGAGCATATGTTGTGCCGCAGCGTGTTGAGGAGCTGTTAAAGTGTTACTGGCCTGGAAAGACAGGTTGGTGATGTTTGATATGCAAGCCTTTGAGCAATTGTTGAACAAATAGTTTTGAGCAGGTGGTATTTTCTTTCTATAAGAGAGCATGAGTGTGCATATCTCTGCTTATTGCGAATGTTTTCTAGTTTTTTGTTGGTGCCACTAATCTTGCTGCTCCATCCAGCCAGTACTAGAACTACATGCTTGTCATTATTGGTGCCGCCGGTGTTGCAGCAGGAAAGGATCTTACTGCCACCCTCACCCACTGTGTAGCTTTTTTTTCAAGAAAAAAAATTCTCCGTGCATCTCCCTCTTATCATCCTGCTGAAAAGATATATATTTTAATGATTTTTAAAATCTCAGAAATTGTGCCCTAGATTGAATCCAACGCAAACCCAGCATTGTGAAATGCTGGGTTTTGAAATCAGGTCCAGGTACTGAAACCAAAACCCGGACCTGATTCCAGACATGGCATCGGTTTTCTTTTGTCACAGTATTTTAATGACTTGCGTACTGTTTCTGGAGGACAGAGACAGGGTCATCAGCATTTATCAACTTTGGATGCAGCTTGTGACTGATTATTGAGTTCGCTCTGTGTTCGAACAATGTCTAAATGCAAATTTTTATTGCTGTAGATAAAGCAAGAGAAGATTTACCACCCCTAAAGGACATCAGGGAACGCTGCATCAAACAACTTGAGCAAATGCGTCCCGACCACATGAGGAGACTGAATCCAACGCCATACAAGGTACTCGATTCATCTCTCAATTTCCATACGGATTTTCAACTATTAGCCACGACCAATTCCTACTGGAAACGGCTTAACTATTTAAATGGTAAGCAGGTGAGTGTAAGTGCAAAATTGTACGACTTCATTCATTTCTTATGGCTCAACGAGGCACCTGTTGGGGAGTTGCAGTGAGGTAATATGGATTACATGAGGCAGGGTATGATCGCAGGGTGATTAATTATCCCAATAAAGTCGGCAGCTTTAAATAGTCAGTATACCCGTCCAAATTACATGTAAATTCAATGGAGGACAATTATTTGTTCTTTTCAGTTCATAAAAAGGTTGTCTGCCTGATTAGAAAAAGGAAAAAGTGGTTGCTTACCCCTATCTGCCACACCCAATTGTCTGCTTGTTATTTTGCACTTAGAAGCTTCGAATTCTCGCTTCGTGTCTTTGCCATTTTTTACTTCCCCGCTTCGATCTGGCGTGAGCTAGCCCAGTGGAATTGACCCAATACCAGGGTTCCTGAGGCTAAAATAGCAATTAGGGCCCCAACTGGTGCGTGTGCGCGTCAGGGTCAAACATCCTAGGCTACTTCCGCTTCCTTTGGGCCTAAGGCCCAATCTTCTGTGTTAATGCAACGGAGATAAAGTTTGGTCGGCAAATTGGGCTACGTAAGAATAGCAAATTCTCCACGCCGGCCTACGTCTGGTTGGGCCAGGTGGCTTGGCTGCTCAATAAAGAAAGACGTGAATAAGTGGAGGCCCGTTCGGATCCAAACAGTAACAAAACTATTGGCCCATAATTGGGTCACGTAAGAGCAGCCCAGGCTTGAAGCCCAAACTGTTGGGGAGCCGGCGAATAAATTGGGCCTGTATCTGGCTTGCAAATGTGGGCCATATCAAAGTATAAGTCCAGTCGGCAAACACAAAACAAACCCTCCCCCAGCAGGAAAAACAAATTAACCGCAGCCCAATAAGAATTTAGGCCCGAGCTGGCCCAGTCCCTAGCCCACTTTTACCACCACAAAAAACGAGGGATTGACAAGAGGCCCAAACGCACAAGATGCGGCCCTGAGCCCAATTAGATCGAATTTTGCCCAGGTCATGCTATGGGCTACGCACAATCAATTAGGCCCAATGTGGCCCAACGTTCATAATACACAAGGGCATGTTAGTCATTTCGGCCACACAACTCGCAGTTCCAGTCTACTGGGCCTTAGGCCCAATTAGAACAGACTTTAAATGGCCCATCTGGACCCGTTGCTAAGTTTGAGCCGAGATTGGGCCCGTATCGGCCCTTTTGCATAAGTTTGGCCCAGCAGCTAATCAACCTGGCCCAAAATAACCATTACCAACATGAGATCGAACTACGGGAGATGGACTATCGGACCCTTTATGGGCTTCGAAAAATCAACTTGGGCCAAAAGGTCGGCCCAATGTGGCCCAGCCACCATTTACATAAGGGTATTTTAGTAATTTCGTCACACTACTCCTAGTTCCAGATTATTGGGCCGTAGGCCCAATTAGAATAGAGTTGCAGGCCATTCGGAAGAGTACTAAGTTTGGGCCGAGATTGAGCCCTAAGCCGAATCTTACGGGCCGATATCGGGCCTTCTGCTTAAGTTCGGCTTAACATTTACTCAACGTTGCCCAACATGTCCATTAACCAACGTTGGGCTCCTTTTTTGGACCAAACTGTAGCCCAATTGCTTTGTGATGCACAACAGGCCCAAATCCACCAGAAGTGGCCTATCGTATTGGAAGTTGGGTTTAATCTGATTTGGGCCCACAATATCCAGATCATGCACTATTGCTATGGCGATGCACAATACACTTGGGCTAAAAGATGAGCCCAACAGTACCCTAACAAAAAGGTCCTGTTAGTCATTTCGGCAGTAGTTCCGGCCTATTGGGCCTCAGGCCTAATTAAAGACTTTTAGTGGCCCATTGGGAACAGTCTGCTCAAGTATGGTCCAAGATTGGCTCTAAGCCTACAGGCCCATGTCGTGCATTTTTTGTAAAGTTGGCCCAATAGTATTTAACGAGGCCCACTCTATCACTTAACCAACAGGGGCTTCTTTTTTTAATCGATTTGTGGCCGAATCCAATAGTTTAAAACAGTGCTGATAGGCCTAAAACATCTTTGGGCCCCGGTTTGGAAAAGCCTTGCTGGGCCTCCGCCATATGTCTGGTTTCGGCTAGATCTTGTATTTAAGAAGATTGCTAAATTTAAGAAGATACTGAAAAATTGTTCGTAGCGCGGCCCACTTTATTATCACGTGTTCAGAGGCCACCCACAGATGAAATACCAATGAATTTGAAGGCACCAAACCCTTTTTTTTTTCGTTAAGGCAGGGAACTTCTTGTTAAGCATTTTAGCTTTTCAGGGCCCTGTAAGCATGTATATATATATAAGCAGGAGTCTATATGGATATAACACGTCAAAATGGGCATCATGATAGAACTTCTTTCAAATTGCAATGACAAGATCCTGCAACTGTACCCACCCATAGGCACATCGATCACGCATCCTTTGAACTGTTGATGCCGCCAAATCGACCATTGGCCGAATTTTGGCCAACTCTTTTTCCAGCGTTAATCTAGTGCTAGCCTTATTGCTAGCCTCCAGCTGCAATGCCCCACATACCAATTAGATGACGGACACAACTAAGAATCAAATTGGGGGCTGTACAGGGTGGAAAAGGAAACAGGGGAAATAACCTTTTCTGTGCAGCGTACAGTGTCCAGAACGTGGCAGAAAAATGCGAGCTGCTTGTACAAATCTGCTTCCGTGTACTAGTGAAGGTAGATTCCACACCCAAATAAAATACAGCAAATTGGTAAATGTGCTATCAATAACTATTAGAAAACAAGAAAAACAAGTCATCGCCAGAGCATAGTCGTTTATTGGGCAGAGCAATTTCAGACACGCAAGGTTTTATATTGGATATAGCCATAATAATTATGCTCTATGGAAAACGATTGCCAAGGAAAAATTTTACACAAGTTTGGTCGCGAAATTTGGGATTTAAACCTGTTTAACAAGACGCCCGTTACAGCGAGGATAGTTCGGACAAACTGTTCCTCTCTCTGAATCGCCAAGGAGCCGGAGGTTGAGACTGCGGGTGGTGTATTTGCAAGTCTCATCATCACACTGAAAGCAAACAATAACCGACTTGTTCGTCAACTAGTACAGGAAAATATCATAACTTCAAAAAAAAAATATATATATCACAACTTCAGCTGCCCAATGTTCCCCTCCATAGTCTGTGAGCAGGAGATTACCATCATTAAGCCTTTATAGTACTTTGAGACGAAACCCTCTGCTTGCCGTTTGACCTACAAGTCAAAAACACATTTTCATCGAGTATTCCACGAGAATGTATCCAAATTCTAATTCCAACTCAACCTAGTAAATATAGGCATCTCTAAAATTTTTTACACTTTTTTGCGAATACCTGGTTGCCGATCATTGCTGGAGATATTTTCCCAAATGTACCTTCTTCAGGGCATCTGGGACAATGCAGTCTTTGCCAAAAGTTACAGGAGGATTCCTCTGCTTGCAGCTTTGTTGGATTCTCATTGATCGACTTAAAAATGGAACTAAAGACAGTTGGACAGTCAAAAGAACCAGAGCAACTGGGACACGACAAGATCAAAGGCTCACAGCCCCTATATCTGCAAGAATTCATCATAAGCATCAATCCCTTACTCTGTACTTCTCAGAGACATTTATCACTTATATTAAGATTGATTATAAATGCCATCTAGAAATTGGACAATGTCATAAAAGAGGTCAGGTTGACAAGAATCACAATATGAATGTGGCACGTTAAACAGAAGGGGAACAAAAGATTAACCAGATGGGGGAACAATGCATTGTTTCTGCAATTATTCAGATTATATCTGCAGTATTCCTGGATAATCCTCAATTAGACATGTTGAACAAAGTGACGAGCAGAAGCTTGAAGGAAACATAGGTGTTGATAATTACTTAAACTGATGAACAAGTCATGGAACATATATACCTCTCCGCATCATCTATAGCAAACAAGAGCGAGCTGGAAGGATCACTGCTGACAGCTTCAATTGATTTGTTTTGGAACTAGAAGAAACCAGAGTTCACAATGTCACTAAACAATCAAGATGGGAAAAACAATCGCCCATTGAATGCCTGGCTCGTATGGAAGAATGGTTTACCTTAGATGTGTCCAGCCCTAAGCAATCAGCCAGGCGCTCCGGGCTTGTACCTTGAATTGAAGCACAGAGACGAGATACCACAGGATGAATCTGCATGGGGAAACCAAGCCTTCAATTAAGCCGCAGAATAGTTGTAACAAATGACCATAATTGTTTGACAATTTGATTAAGCTTCTGTTAAAAAAAACCTGCTGTGCCAAGTAGTAGTCAATGTCAATCATCCATTTCCCATCTTCTCTTTTCAGTTCATCAGGATGTCTAGCACGCTGAGCAATCCCTGTTGAACTACCAAAACTACTCCCCTGACCATAAGACAGGACAAAAGAAACAAAGAGGGAACATTGGAAATGTGACATAGAAAATGCAAGAGCACCATCTGTAAAGAGGCAAGCTACAATTAATTCAACGATACAATACAGAAATGACAGTATGTCAAACCTGCTCACAGCATATTATGTAAGGGATTGTATCACCAACATTGCAACCAGTAGAGTAACCACCTTGCTTCAATCGTTGTGCCACCTAGAAATTGTCAACAGAGCACACATAAGATCGGCAAAATGGATTCGATAAATAAGGTCCAAGTGTCAATCAATTAGGGAATGTCAGACTGAAATCACCTGAACATGAGGTTGGTTTTTGGCATCTGGGTAAGCCTCAGGGGGTTTAGTCAGTGTCTTTGTGATGATGTATTTCTCAAGTGATATTTCTCCATTTCTCATATCTTCTTGTACCTGTTTAATATGCACACTCAAAACTTAATTTCCAGCTGAACACGACTTCAAACTATGAATACATATGCAAGCAGAATCCTATGGTTTTCCAATTGGGAAATGTGGGTATTCCCATCTTCCAGAGAGTTGAGTTAATGATAACTTGTCTAGAGAAGAACCCTTTAATTAGTTTAAATGCCTGTAATTGGAGGACCAAACCACAATTAAATCCACGAGCCAAAATTTTAAAAGACTGTTTGAGATTAAGTCCCAACAGAAAATTTAATGGTGGAAGTTATATTTCAGTTGGCTAATGATTGAGAAGTCCTCAAGCTTAAGGGGCAGGACCCATACAGTTAAAAGATCTATTTTGGTTCCTCCAAATTGTAGCCGAGGACAGTTTGGGTTCATTGGTAAAGGTGAATGGAAGTGATATCCTATGTCTAGGCTCAAGTATCATAAGAAGTGCAAACATTTGCTCCACATTCCACCTCTCCCAAAACAATTACCACATTAAAATGGTTATAAGATTGAGAGGGAAAAATCACTTCACCTTCCTTAGAGAGTTATGTATTGATTCAACAACATCCTCACACGACCTGGTAAGCATAAGAGAATAGAGGTGACAAGACAGATAAGTACCCAGATGTTTAGCTCGAATGCCAGCTCAGATCAAAGTCATAACCACACTGTCAAAAAAGAAACATGGCTAGAACATAATATACCCTCCTGACAAAATTTGAGTCAGACAGAAGTCTCCCAAATCCTTTGATAGTAAGCTCCAGTCACGACGAACCATATCAAGACCCTTACGTTCAATAACCTGCACCAGTATTAGAAACCCAGTAAGCCAATTGCTATTTCTTACAACAATGAAATAACTAAAAAGGGTCTTTTTTTCCTTTACATAACCTCGTAGGGCATCCCATCTTTGAATTGCACTTTGATGGCCGCATATTTCTTTTTCTTTAGAAGCAGCATTCTCTTGTATAAACCATCAAGATCAATTTCTAAACACCTGTACTTCTTGTTAACCTACATATAAAGAGAAAGAGAAGGCACATCTTAATAGAGCATTACAAAATGAGTATTTAGTTTGAATGTTGAACGCACAGAGTCTAGTTGGAAATAAAGCGAAGTTGTAAATCAACATTCAACCCTGTTGATCTTTCAGACCATCATTAACAAAAGCTGTTTGGGCAATACCTTTTAATATTTATCCAGACCATGCATACTGTTTTTCTATGGGTTAATGCTTTGTGGGGGGGCCATTTCTTAGATTTCCAGGACTTTATCAGCTTCTTTGCTAGTATATTCTAGTGAATCTAGTACAACCTTTGTACTATTTTCACTTTCTTTTTCTGTTTCTAATAATATTTCCTTGCTTATCAGAAAAAAAATATTTATCCCAACCATGCACTTCAAATATCAAGATTCTAATTTTACTTTCCAGCAAATTGGAAAAAGGACATTCCCTAACTAAGTGTTTAAACTCTGAATGTCCTATTCTGTGGCATTATCCTTAAAGCACAGGATAGGAAAAAGAGTAATTCTAATTAATTCAACATACATATGGGTACTTCAGATAGGCCTCAAGACACAAGCTTTTGCACCATAAGAGTGTGGGCAAATATCCTCCTCGACTAATACCAAGCTCGAGAACATAAGCCTACCTCTTGAATGACTTTTCCCGCAATTGCTTTTGCTTTCCCAATATCATCTAGTCCGCTGTAAATCATAATTGAATCTGTGTCCCCATAAATTACCTGCAAGATACAGAATATTGCATCTTTTACTAACTAAATTTAAACTAAAGCTGAGAAAAAAAATAGAACATATCAATACAAGAAATGACCTCTAAGTTCAAATTATTTCGAACAAGATCAACAGTTCTTTGTAGAATCTCCCTTCCCTACACAAAAAGTATTCGAGTGGCTTAGATCTTTGAAGAAGAATCCAATATAAAACAACATCTCTGCTTGCTTAAAAGCAAGACATTTGTTGCAACTTAAGATTAGCCAACCATATGTATCTTACTTGAAGTGTTATCAGCTCTGCTAGTGGCTTTGCATAAAATCGTGAATTGGAAAAGCCCAGGCATCCATACATACTGCACGACCAAAAATGCGGTGGAAGAAAAGATATTGCCAAAACTTTAAAATGATTAAGAGAACTACAATTGAAAATGTGCAACAGAAAACACAAACCTGTTTGCAGTGAGCTTTAGTGCTTGCTGCTGAATGTCCAGTTGCTGGACTTTTAGACCGGAGGCAGTCTTCATCCATGACTTCACCATTCTCCTCCTTTGAACCAAATTTTTTAGCAACTATAAAAGGATATGTGAGAAAAAAAATCTGCGCCAGCTTTTCAGAGAATAAAGGAACCAAAGCACAGTTCACACCACTCCCTAGTCTTACAGATATTTCAACATATAAACCACATTTAGAGGCACAATGCAACGGCAAAAAGGAAGCTTGGATAGCTTGCCGCATAAGCATCAATGAAATAGAATGTCTTTTGTTTTGATTCAACAGACTGCTCAAACCAATCCTAACCTCAAACTTTTTTGGGGGGGAGGGGGGGGGGTGGGTTTTGAAAATTAGTCGCTCCATTCTCCAATTGGAGGCTCAGAAACCCAACGTTTCATTCTACATTCTAAAAACAACAAAATGATGAGAAATCGGTTTTCTTCTCCCTAAATCAAGCAGCTCACATACAACTCCTTGAGCAGTACAACACATAAACTTATCTTCTTTTTCATTAAACCACATGAAACCTCCCAAGATTCAACAACTAGCAATTGCTCTGGCCTCTTTTACAACATGAAGTGCAAATAGCTTTCATTGGCGCAGATAATCATAATTGTAAGAAATAAATTTCAGTGACTTTTAACTACAATCACGAGCAAATAGACGGGTTCCACTCTTTTTCTTCCTCTCTTTGTTCCTTTTTTATTTGGAGGAAGGGGCTGTTAGGTGTTTGTTATAATGGTCTAAGCAAGCAGAACAAAGGATTGGTGGTAGGTCAGTCTAGGTATTGACACCCCGAGCATTACTGCATAGAACAACATAATCTAGTAGGTGAACCAGCAAAAATCACGAAGGTGCAACTATGCTAGGCCAAAAAAATGAGGAGTACCTCGGGTAGAACTCCTGGTGTTGTACTTGATGGCAAGAGGGGATCTAATCCATCCGGAGATCTTTCCACTGTTGTGAAGCAGATATTGTATTCCTGTAATATATCAATTTAATATATCAGTAAACCATTACTGCTCAACACATTTCCTGTAACAACTACCATCAATTTGCACTGGATGTTAGAGAGTTGAAAACATAACAGCAGAAAGGGAAGGATTGAGGGTCCTTTTCTTTGGCAAGGGAGGGTGGGAATTGTTACAAACCTGAATGATAGAAGGGTAAAGACTATTGAAATCCAACAGTAGTATATATTTGTCATATAAACCTTTCTTTGGCTCCAACACTAATCCACCCGCATAGGCAGGACCCTTTCTGCCTTTTCCACGATCACCATGTGAAGCTTCATTATCAACATTTCCATCATCCATATCAACTTCATCAACATTTCTGTCCTCAAAGCCATGATTTATTTTCCGTTTCATCAATTTTGATTCCTTCATATGGGCCGACATCTTGTCTGGAACCATATATTTCCTTGCATGAAATGCATGCAACAAAAGGTATTCTACTCTCTGAGCCCTAGCACCCTGAAAAGTAAAATATGAGATGTAGATGAGTCTCCTTATCACTACTTTTTTATTGTTTTTAAGTGGTAAGCATTGGGAAGACTCACTTGGAGAGTTCTGCCCCAGAGATTACCGCTGATATTAGTCAACTGACGTGTGAGAGGCAGCACACTCAAATGAAACATAAGTTCCATGGACAACCATGCATCTGTCTCACCATACTCAATCTGGATCAATGAAGAAAGAAACATTATTATTATGAGAACCATAATATGCTGACCCACAAATGGGTCATGATCTTCCATTTGTAGTTGGCAAAGTTTACATGTTGCGCCACTATCTGGGTTCTAAACAACCTCATCTCTTTGGAGGATTAAAGAGATGCGGCAACTGAACATGGGTGCTAAAAGCTGAATCTCAAATGCACACAGACACCAAATCAATATTATCTGTCAGAGTCTGTTAGTGCTACACAATATATAAAGGAAGAGCAACTGCAACCAAACTCGTCTTTTGCAAAACACAGTTACCAGCCCAGAACAACACATTCCTAACGACAATTTTGCCAAGATAAAGTAATGATTAGGATTTATAATCATACATGAAAGACAGAACAAGTAACTAAAGTAAAAACAGAAAAAATAGAAGCTACAATAAGAATTAGAACTTACGAGTTCTGTTAGGGATTCTGAACTCTGAAACATTCTAGGAATATCATGTGGAGTGATATCCTTCCGGTCTTTGTTAAGCTGAGTCTTTGCAAGTTGAGTCAAAGAATAACTGACCTGGAAAACTCAAAGTTGCATATATGAGTTAACCAGCAATACCACGTGGAAATGTTTTCCAGACAAGTATCATACCTCTTTTAATAAGTCACGGGAACACAAATATGTATCACATAAGAGCCGCCCAGCAATGCAAGACAGGATCCCCGGACTTGCTCCAGACCCAAAGATGGTGCTTCCTTTTGCAAGCTTAGGCATCATCGACCGCTTGAGGCGACCTATTTTGGACCACATACTACTTGGCACTTTGCAAGCCTGCGTGAGTAAATATGTGAGCTTTTTTTGTGATGTTGGGCTTATTATACATGCAATGATGGGCACAGCAGAAGATCTTGCATTTTAAAGAATCAACTGGGACAGCATCTAACTAAGATATATGGTGGTGGTGGGTAGGGTGTTGGGATATATATGGCTGCTTAAATTATTCTGGAAAAAACATTGCAAAAAAGTTCCCACCTGGGCTCTATGGAGAAGAACATCTAGGTCAAACCCAGATATATTATGCCCAACAAGAACATCACTATCCAACTTGTACAGCTCAATCATTAGACGATTCAACAAAGCCCTTTCACTGTAACATAAAGATGAAAATACTTGAATGGCAAGAAAGAAAATATGAACCTATACCCAAATAAAATAATTTCTAAGAAGTATGAGGTATCAGAGAAAATTAATCAAAACTTATCAGGCAGGCACCTGCCTGCTTTCAGTGCTTAAAACATTTGATCCAGCCTTTGAGTTTCTATCAGTAGCCTCTTTGGTGAATCCCATTGGAAAGATGCCTCCATCAAGCTTACGGACAACAGTAAAATGGCTCAACATACCAGGTCTCTTCCATTCAGAGGGCAACATGGGGGTATCAATCTGGAAGGTAAAACAGCAAGTAGTAGATTATTTTGGCATAGTGCAATAGCTTGTATGAGATGAATTGGAATCCACATACTCAGTCAGCTTATAGGAAAAAATTTGGAATCAACATAATTAGTAACTTGGCAATGACATCAGCCAGTTTGCATATACAAATAATTGATCTTTTTTCTGGGTAAATGGTATGTAACAAATAATTGATTGGTTAACCTAAAGTTCTGATAAAATGCTGATCGTAGAAGAGAAACACATCCATGGAACTTTATGGACATCAAGTTAATCCAGAAATTTTCAACAGAACTTTGGGGATCCTGAAAGTATATTCTTTTTTCAGGCTGTAAGCTAAACACCATTTTGAAATTTACTCGAGACCCCTTGCCTAAAAACAATCCAACTCATGCATCAACCATCACAAAAATAGATAAATAAAAATGTCTGACATGCACCAGCACATCAACATTAACTATAATGTGACCAAATTATACTTTAGCTGAAGAAAAAAGGATGTGCATACCATGGCTCAACTACAAACATGATTAGAGTGCACATAGTAGTACAATATACTAACAATCAGAGGGAAATTGATTGCCAAAAAGGGTCTAGAAACACACCTTGGCCTTGTGACAGCAAATGACAGATGCAGAGACAATTTCATTTAAATTCTGCTTTTCATTGATAATAGTTTTCAAATTTATTGCTGCAACAACAACTGGAGGAATCTCTATTGTGTTCTTTGATGAAGATGAAATCCGCATGTCTTTTGGTGAGTCAACAATCACCTCAAATTTGCACCAGCTCACCTGTGTATTTTTACAATCAAGATATTTCAACTGAAACTAGGAATACAGAAGACAACATAAATGCGGACAGACAGACAGACAGACAGAGGGAGCTTTCATAAGCATTTCATTTTCATAAGCTCACCCGTTGCGGAGCTGGACAGCTAGAAAAATTGGAAACTGATAGCCACGAAGGTCCCTTTATCTTCCTTTTAACAAGAAAAAGCTCCAGAGCACTGTATATACTGATATGGTTAGTTCTCACTACTTCTTGGGTGCACAAAGTCTTAAGTAGACCACCAACTATGGAAAAATAAAATAATTGAATGAGCTTAGAAAGAAATGGATAAACGATATGATCAAATTAAATGAATGGTAGTCGTGAATTTAATGGTAACTAGTCAACAACATACATAAGAAAGCAACTCATGCCGAGGGATATACAGTGAATAATTGGACGTGAGGAACCAGCTCCAAATACTTATACCTGCAATGAGTTCCTAGCAGGGCACAGAAAGATTCTCCTTTTAGATCAGCCGGAAGTGGCGGGTCCTATGACAATAGAAGTATCAGTAGGACTTTCTAAATGCACAGTTATTTCCCAAACCCCATCTTCATTAGAATGAAACAAAAGTCAAAATGCCAAAAAGTGATATGTTCGAGCTTCACACATCAACATTTGAACATGCACATCAATTATTACTAATCCTCTGCGGTTAATTATATACCTTGAATGGATAGTTGATCTTGAGCACATAATTCTCCCCTACAGGTATGTCAGTTCGCTCAAATGCATATCTCCTCTGTGTCATGTTCGTATTACCCAGAATAAGCAACAAAGTGAAATCAAGAGCACAAAAGAAATGCGAACGTTGGCAAAGCAACATTGTGAAATACATGTCAGACAGCATCCTTGCAACATCAAGATGATTCAATTTCCGTACCTTAACTGGTGCCATACTAAATGTGGAGACATTGTTATCTAATAACTGCTTTGCGATTTCACTTTTCACTTCTGAAGCCAAATCCTGCAAATATAAAATAAACAAATAATAATATCACTCATAGCAACAAAAGAAAATAGATAAATCACAAGGACATATCTTAAAAAATATAGCTTACCTGCAGCCTTCCACGGAAGGCTGTGGAAGAAATTTGTGATTCTTCAACACTTTTTTCAAGCTTCCTCATCTCTTCACTGTTCAAAAGAGAGCCGTTTGGAATTGCATAGACACATCTTTGCATGTTCTTGACGACCACGCAGCAACTATGGTATGTACTTCCTGCTTTGACCTAAGTAGCAATAAGAGGTGTTGATAGGAAGCCCATAGTTTCAAGCATGAATGGAGAGAAGGAGAAGCAAACTAACCAAATTCTAGAAAATTACATTCATTAATGGTCTTCAAGAAACAAGCAGCAGTCCTTACTGACCTCAAGGCATAATGCAACGAGATAAATGCCCAAATACAATCTTACAGAAGACATCTCAATTTGCCACAGTAACACAACGACGCAAACACCAAGTGTAAAAGCATGCCAGTCAAAAACCAGGGAAGGAAAATGTGAAATATTCAAAAATAACTTGCTGGTCTTTTCCCATCACGAATGGAGTGATTAAGCCACAAATAAATTCTCAAATTCTGGCAAATCCAATATAAATGAGTTGACTTCAAATATATCAGAAGTTATGCATGACATAAACTGATATCTATATTTGAATCCCTTATGTTGGAATCAGAGTACTGAATCGTATCGGAGAGTAATCTCATATAACGACAAGAGAATGAAGTCTTCGACACTTTTTTGCTCACTTTCTTGGCATCAACCAGTCATGTTCTTGTGTCAACCATAATTTATTTACAGCGGTAGCTACATAATTCGCACAAAATTCTTCCAATATAGGTATAACGTATTATCAATATCACTCAAGTTACCTTTCCAAACAGATACAGGGTGCCCATATTAGCCCCGTAGTATTCCTCGTGTGCATCAACAATATAGAAAGGAAGGGACCCATCCGAATCTAGATCAAAATCAGACTTTTCTTCTGTACTTAAACCATTGCTGACCTCTTTTGCAACACCACCAATACTACCATTCCCTCCACTCCTAACTTCCTGCCATCCTACAGTCGCAGCGCTCAATGCCGGGTCCTTCTCTTCTTGAATCTTCGCATTCAGAGCGAAACACGCCTCCTTCTCCTTCTTCACCACCGGCTCCGCTTTAATTTCTAGGCCATTCACCATCTCCTCCTCGAACACACCTCCTTTAGCCGTCGACAAATCATCTGATTCCGAATTCCTGTCCTTACCGATCTTGGATCTTGATCCTCTTCCGCCTTCAGATTTATTAATCAAACCCTTCTCGTCCAACGCCTCGCAATCTGGCTCCGAACTCAACACAGAATAATCGCACTTCGTGGCAATCGCAGTGGCAAATTCATTCGTACCGACCAAGTCTACTGCGGCTGCGCTACCAGATAAACCCTCGCTGGTAACATTAACAATAGGTACGGAACTCTTGGAAACTGGTACCAAACCTGCCGCTTGCCCTCTTCTTCGCCTTTCTCTGTCGGCCTCATCCGGCGCAAACTCTGCAATCACATCATCGACAATGCTATCCCAAGCCAGACCTTTGGCCTTCTCATCCTTACTCTTCTTGAAAAACACCGACGAAGTGAACATCGACGACAGCCTCTGCTTCCCCATCATCGCCGCGGCCGCCGAAAGCGAAGAAGCTGAGGGTTTCTTCGGCTGCGGGTCCCTCTTGTCGATCTTCTTCTTCCTCTTCGTTCTCTCTTGTTCGCCGCCGTCAGACTCTTCATCGGAGGATAGAGGAAGGCCGGACTTGGACCAGTCCTCCTCCTCGCCCTCGTCGCCGTAGCCGAGGCCGTCATCGTCGACGATAAAACCCTTGGCCTCCTCGCGGCGCTTGGCGACAAGGGCGTCGTACTCATCCTCACCAACAGTGTCGTAGATGGGAGTCTCGAGCTTGATCTGGAACCCGCCGCCTCCGGCCTCGGATCGTCTGCCACCGCTGCGGAAGGATTTAAGGCGCTCGAGAGCATCGGCACGCTTGGCCGCCTCCGTACCGCGGCTCCGACGTCTACCGGATACTAGGGATTGGTCGTCCGCCATGGCTGATCTCCCGCTCTCTTGAATTTGAGTACCCCCTAACTCTTTTGCCCCTAGCAGAAGCATTCTATTGAAGGGTAAAGTGGTAATTTGGCTTTGGTATCTGTAAACTGGCGGGAAAACTTTATAGGTTATGGCGCGAATTCGTGTAATTTGAGGATACGCAATATATATATATATATCTACACACTTGTAAGATCCATCTCAATTGGAGCGTCTGGTTTTCTCTCTCAAAAACCAATGGAAATTTTTTCATTTGAATTGATACGAAGGAATGAGCGTCTTCTAGTTTGAATTAAACTATTTAATTCAGAGATAAAAAAAAATAATGCTAAAATATCATTAAATAAGATCCATGGATTATGTCTTTTTTTCTCATTCAACATGTAATCAGAGAGAATCTTCATCGAACTAAATAACCTTCCAAATTGAAATATAGGTGCCCATAATGATAATAACAATATAAGATTATGGGCACCTATATTTCAATTTGGAAGGTTATTTAGTTCGATGAAGATTCTCTCTGATTACATGTTGAATGAGAAAAAAAGACATAATCCATGGATCTTATTTAATGATATTTTAGCATTATTTTTTTTATCTCTGAATTAAATAGTTTAATTCAAACTAGAAGACGCTCATTCCTTCGTATCAATTCAAATGAAAAAATTTCCATTGGTTTTTGAGAGAGAAAACCAGACGCTCCAATTGAGATGGATCTTAAGTGTGTAGATATATATATATATATTGCGTATCCTCAAATTACACGAATTCGCGCCATAACCTATAAAGTTTTCCCGCCAGTTTACAGATACCAAAGCCAAATTACCACTTTACCCTTCAATAGAATGCTTCTGCTAGGGGCAAAAGAGTTAGGGGGTACTCAAATTCAAGAGAGCGGGAGATCAGCCATGGCGGACGACCAATCCCTAGTATCCGGTAGACGTCGGAGCCGCGGTACGGAGGCGGCCAAGCGTGCCGATGCTCTCGAGCGCCTTAAATCCTTCCGCAGCGGTGGCAGACGATCCGAGGCCGGAGGCGGCGGGTTCCAGATCAAGCTCGAGACTCCCATCTACGACACTGTTGGTGAGGATGAGTACGACGCCCTTGTCGCCAAGCGCCGCGAGGAGGCCAAGGGTTTTATCGTCGACGATGACGGCCTCGGCTACGGCGACGAGGGCGAGGAGGAGGACTGGTCCAAGTCCGGCCTTCCTCTATCCTCCGATGAAGAGTCTGACGGCGGCGAACAAGAGAGAACGAAGAGGAAGAAGAAGATCGACAAGAGGGACCCGCAGCCGAAGAAACCCTCAGCTTCTTCGCTTTCGGCGGCCGCGGCGATGATGGGGAAGCAGAGGCTGTCGTCGATGTTCACTTCGTCGGTGTTTTTCAAGAAGAGTAAGGATGAGAAGGCCAAAGGTCTGGCTTGGGATAGCATTGTCGATGATGTGATTGCAGAGTTTGCGCCGGATGAGGCCGACAGAGAAAGGCGAAGAAGAGGGCAAGCGGCAGGTTTGGTACCAGTTTCCAAGAGTTCCGTACCTATTGTTAATGTTACCAGCGAGGGTTTATCTGGTAGCGCAGCCGCAGTAGACTTGGTCGGTACGAATGAATTTGCCACTGCGATTGCCACGAAGTGCGATTATTCTGTGTTGAGTTCGGAGCCAGATTGCGAGGCGTTGGACGAGAAGGGTTTGATTAATAAATCTGAAGGCGGAAGAGGATCAAGATCCAAGATCGGTAAGGACAGGAATTCGGAATCAGATGATTTGTCGACGGCTAAAGGAGGTGTGTTCGAGGAGGAGATGGTGAATGGCCTAGAAATTAAAGCGGAGCCGGTGGTGAAGAAGGAGAAGGAGGCGTGTTTCGCTCTGAATGCGAAGATTCAAGAAGAGAAGGACCCGGCATTGAGCGCTGCGACTGTAGGATGGCAGGAAGTTAGGAGTGGAGGGAATGGTAGTATTGGTGGTGTTGCAAAAGAGGTCAGCAATGGTTTAAGTACAGAAGAAAAGTCTGATTTTGATCTAGATTCGGATGGGTCCCTTCCTTTCTATATTGTTGATGCACACGAGGAATACTACGGGGCTAATATGGGCACCCTGTATCTGTTTGGAAAGGTAACTTGAGTGATATTGATAATACGTTATACCTATATTGGAAGAATTTTGTGCGAATTATGTAGCTACCGCTGTAAATAAATTATGGTTGACACAAGAACATGACTGGTTGATGCCAAGAAAGTGAGCAAAAAAGTGTCGAAGACTTCATTCTCTTGTCGTTATATGAGATTACTCTCCGATACGATTCAGTACTCTGATTCCAACATAAGGGATTCAAATATAGATATCAGTTTATGTCATGCATAACTTCTGATATATTTGAAGTCAACTCATTTATATTGGATTTGCCAGAATTTGAGAATTTATTTGTGGCTTAATCACTCCATTCGTGATGGGAAAAGACCAGCAAGTTATTTTTGAATATTTCACATTTTCCTTCCCTGGTTTTTGACTGGCATGCTTTTACACTTGGTGTTTGCGTCGTTGTGTTACTGTGGCAAATTGAGATGTCTTCTGTAAGATTGTATTTGGGCATTTATCTCGTTGCATTATGCCTTGAGGTCAGTAAGGACTGCTGCTTGTTTCTTGAAGACCATTAATGAATGTAATTTTCTAGAATTTGGTTAGTTTGCTTCTCCTTCTCTCCATTCATGCTTGAAACTATGGGCTTCCTATCAACACCTCTTATTGCTACTTAGGTCAAAGCAGGAAGTACATACCATAGTTGCTGCGTGGTCGTCAAGAACATGCAAAGATGTGTCTATGCAATTCCAAACGGCTCTCTTTTGAACAGTGAAGAGATGAGGAAGCTTGAAAAAAGTGTTGAAGAATCACAAATTTCTTCCACAGCCTTCCGTGGAAGGCTGCAGGTAAGCTATATTTTTTAAGATATGTCCTTGTGATTTATCTATTTTCTTTTGTTGCTATGAGTGATATTATTATTTGTTTATTTTATATTTGCAGGATTTGGCTTCAGAAGTGAAAAGTGAAATCGCAAAGCAGTTATTAGATAACAATGTCTCCACATTTAGTATGGCACCAGTTAAGGTACGGAAATTGAATCATCTTGATGTTGCAAGGATGCTGTCTGACATGTATTTCACAATGTTGCTTTGCCAACGTTCGCATTTCTTTTGTGCTCTTGATTTCACTTTGTTGCTTATTCTGGGTAATACGAACATGACACAGAGGAGATATGCATTTGAGCGAACTGACATACCTGTAGGGGAGAATTATGTGCTCAAGATCAACTATCCATTCAAGGTATATAATTAACCGCAGAGGATTAGTAATAATTGATGTGCATGTTCAAATGTTGATGTGTGAAGCTCGAACATATCACTTTTTGGCATTTTGACTTTTGTTTCATTCTAATGAAGATGGGGTTTGGGAAATAACTGTGCATTTAGAAAGTCCTACTGATACTTCTATTGTCATAGGACCCGCCACTTCCGGCTGATCTAAAAGGAGAATCTTTCTGTGCCCTGCTAGGAACTCATTGCAGGTATAAGTATTTGGAGCTGGTTCCTCACGTCCAATTATTCACTGTATATCCCTCGGCATGAGTTGCTTTCTTATGTATGTTGTTGACTAGTTACCATTAAATTCACGACTACCATTCATTTAATTTGATCATATCGTTTATCCATTTCTTTCTAAGCTCATTCAATTATTTTATTTTTCCATAGTTGGTGGTCTACTTAAGACTTTGTGCACCCAAGAAGTAGTGAGAACTAACCATATCAGTATATACAGTGCTCTGGAGCTTTTTCTTGTTAAAAGGAAGATAAAGGGACCTTCGTGGCTATCAGTTTCCAATTTTTCTAGCTGTCCAGCTCCGCAACGGGTGAGCTTATGAAAATGAAATGCTTATGAAAGCTCCCTCTGTCTGTCTGTCTGTCTGTCCGCATTTATGTTGTCTTCTGTATTCCTAGTTTCAGTTGAAATATCTTGATTGTAAAAATACACAGGTGAGCTGGTGCAAATTTGAGGTGATTGTTGACTCACCAAAAGACATGCGGATTTCATCTTCATCAAAGAACACAATAGAGATTCCTCCAGTTGTTGTTGCAGCAATAAATTTGAAAACTATTATCAATGAAAAGCAGAATTTAAATGAAATTGTCTCTGCATCTGTCATTTGCTGTCACAAGGCCAAGGTGTGTTTCTAGACCCTTTTTGGCAATCAATTTCCCTCTGATTGTTAGTATATTGTACTACTATGTGCACTCTAATCATGTTTGTAGTTGAGCCATGGTATGCACATCCTTTTTTCTTCAGCTAAAGTATAATTTGGTCACATTATAGTTAATGTTGATGTGCTGGTGCATGTCAGACATTTTTATTTATCTATTTTTGTGATGGTTGATGCATGAGTTGGATTGTTTTTAGGCAAGGGGTCTCGAGTAAATTTCAAAATGGTGTTTAGCTTACAGCCTGAAAAAAGAATATACTTTCAGGATCCCCAAAGTTCTGTTGAAAATTTCTGGATTAACTTGATGTCCATAAAGTTCCATGGATGTGTTTCTCTTCTACGATCAGCATTTTATCAGAACTTTAGGTTAACCAATCAATTATTTGTTACATACCATTTACCCAGAAAAAAGATCAATTATTTGTATATGCAAACTGGCTGATGTCATTGCCAAGTTACTAATTATGTTGATTCCAAATTTTTTCCTATAAGCTGACTGAGTATGTGGATTCCAATTCATCTCATACAAGCTATTGCACTATGCCAAAATAATCTACTACTTGCTGTTTTACCTTCCAGATTGATACCCCCATGTTGCCCTCTGAATGGAAGAGACCTGGTATGTTGAGCCATTTTACTGTTGTCCGTAAGCTTGATGGAGGCATCTTTCCAATGGGATTCACCAAAGAGGCTACTGATAGAAACTCAAAGGCTGGATCAAATGTTTTAAGCACTGAAAGCAGGCAGGTGCCTGCCTGATAAGTTTTGATTAATTTTCTCTGATACCTCATACTTCTTAGAAATTATTTTATTTGGGTATAGGTTCATATTTTCTTTCTTGCCATTCAAGTATTTTCATCTTTATGTTACAGTGAAAGGGCTTTGTTGAATCGTCTAATGATTGAGCTGTACAAGTTGGATAGTGATGTTCTTGTTGGGCATAATATATCTGGGTTTGACCTAGATGTTCTTCTCCATAGAGCCCAGGTGGGAACTTTTTTGCAATGTTTTTTCCAGAATAATTTAAGCAGCCATATATATCCCAACACCCTACCCACCACCACCATATATCTTAGTTAGATGCTGTCCCAGTTGATTCTTTAAAATGCAAGATCTTCTGCTGTGCCCATCATTGCATGTATAATAAGCCCAACATCACAAAAAAAGCTCACATATTTACTCACGCAGGCTTGCAAAGTGCCAAGTAGTATGTGGTCCAAAATAGGTCGCCTCAAGCGGTCGATGATGCCTAAGCTTGCAAAAGGAAGCACCATCTTTGGGTCTGGAGCAAGTCCGGGGATCCTGTCTTGCATTGCTGGGCGGCTCTTATGTGATACATATTTGTGTTCCCGTGACTTATTAAAAGAGGTATGATACTTGTCTGGAAAACATTTCCACGTGGTATTGCTGGTTAACTCATATATGCAACTTTGAGTTTTCCAGGTCAGTTATTCTTTGACTCAACTTGCAAAGACTCAGCTTAACAAAGACCGGAAGGATATCACTCCACATGATATTCCTAGAATGTTTCAGAGTTCAGAATCCCTAACAGAACTCGTAAGTTCTAATTCTTATTGTAGCTTCTATTTTTTCTGTTTTTACTTTAGTTACTTGTTCTGTCTTTCATGTATGATTATAAATCCTAATCATTACTTTATCTTGGCAAAATTGTCGTTAGGAATGTGTTGTTCTGGGCTGGTAACTGTGTTTTGCAAAAGACGAGTTTGGTTGCAGTTGCTCTTCCTTTATATATTGTGTAGCACTAACAGACTCTGACAGATAATATTGATTTGGTGTCTGTGTGCATTTGAGATTCAGCTTTTAGCACCCATGTTCAGTTGCCGCATCTCTTTAATCCTCCAAAGAGATGAGGTTGTTTAGAACCCAGATAGTGGCGCAACATGTAAACTTTGCCAACTACAAATGGAAGATCATGACCCATTTGTGGGTCAGCATATTATGGTTCTCATAATAATAATGTTTCTTTCTTCATTGATCCAGATTGAGTATGGTGAGACAGATGCATGGTTGTCCATGGAACTTATGTTTCATTTGAGTGTGCTGCCTCTCACACGTCAGTTGACTAATATCAGCGGTAATCTCTGGGGCAGAACTCTCCAAGTGAGTCTTCCCAATGCTTACCACTTAAAAACAATAAAAAAGTAGTGATAAGGAGACTCATCTACATCTCATATTTTACTTTTCAGGGTGCTAGGGCTCAGAGAGTAGAATACCTTTTGTTGCATGCATTTCATGCAAGGAAATATATGGTTCCAGACAAGATGTCGGCCCATATGAAGGAATCAAAATTGATGAAACGGAAAATAAATCATGGCTTTGAGGACAGAAATGTTGATGAAGTTGATATGGATGATGGAAATGTTGATAATGAAGCTTCACATGGTGATCGTGGAAAAGGCAGAAAGGGTCCTGCCTATGCGGGTGGATTAGTGTTGGAGCCAAAGAAAGGTTTATATGACAAATATATACTACTGTTGGATTTCAATAGTCTTTACCCTTCTATCATTCAGGTTTGTAACAATTCCCACCCTCCCTTGCCAAAGAAAAGGACCCTCAATCCTTCCCTTTCTGCTGTTATGTTTTCAACTCTCTAACATCCAGTGCAAATTGATGGTAGTTGTTACAGGAAATGTGTTGAGCAGTAATGGTTTACTGATATATTAAATTGATATATTACAGGAATACAATATCTGCTTCACAACAGTGGAAAGATCTCCGGATGGATTAGATCCCCTCTTGCCATCAAGTACAACACCAGGAGTTCTACCCGAGGTACTCCTCATTTTTTTGGCCTAGCATAGTTGCACCTTCGTGATTTTTGCTGGTTCACCTACTAGATTATGTTGTTCTATGCAGTAATGCTCGGGGTGTCAATACCTAGACTGACCTACCACCAATCCTTTGTTCTGCTTGCTTAGACCATTATAACAAACACCTAACAGCCCCTTCCTCCAAATAAAAAAGGAACAAAGAGAGGAAGAAAAAGAGTGGAACCCGTCTATTTGCTCGTGATTGTAGTTAAAAGTCACTGAAATTTATTTCTTACAATTATGATTATCTGCGCCAATGAAAGCTATTTGCACTTCATGTTGTAAAAGAGGCCAGAGCAATTGCTAGTTGTTGAATCTTGGGAGGTTTCATGTGGTTTAATGAAAAAGAAGATAAGTTTATGTGTTGTACTGCTCAAGGAGTTGTATGTGAGCTGCTTGATTTAGGGAGAAGAAAACCGATTTCTCATCATTTTGTTGTTTTTAGAATGTAGAATGAAACGTTGGGTTTCTGAGCCTCCAATTGGAGAATGGAGCGACTAATTTTCAAACCCCCCCCACCCCCCCCCCCCCCCCCCCAAAAAAGTTTGAGGTTAGGATTGGTTTGAGCAGTCTGTTGAATCAAAACAAAAGACATTCTATTTCATTGATGCTTATGCGGCAAGCTATCCAAGCTTCCTTTTTGCCGTTGCATTGTGCCTCTAAATGTGGTTTATATGTTGAAATATCTGTAAGACTAGGGAGTGGTGTGAACTGTGCTTTGGTTCCTTTATTCTCTGAAAAGCTGGCGCAGATTTTTTTTCTCACATATCCTTTTATAGTTGCTAAAAAATTTGGTTCAAAGGAGGAGAATGGTGAAGTCATGGATGAAGACTGCCTCCGGTCTAAAAGTCCAGCAACTGGACATTCAGCAGCAAGCACTAAAGCTCACTGCAAACAGGTTTGTGTTTTCTGTTGCACATTTTCAATTGTAGTTCTCTTAATCATTTTAAAGTTTTGGCAATATCTTTTCTTCCACCGCATTTTTGGTCGTGCAGTATGTATGGATGCCTGGGCTTTTCCAATTCACGATTTTATGCAAAGCCACTAGCAGAGCTGATAACACTTCAAGTAAGATACATATGGTTGGCTAATCTTAAGTTGCAACAAATGTCTTGCTTTTAAGCAAGCAGAGATGTTGTTTTATATTGGATTCTTCTTCAAAGATCTAAGCCACTCGAATACTTTTTGTGTAGGGAAGGGAGATTCTACAAAGAACTGTTGATCTTGTTCGAAATAATTTGAACTTAGAGGTCATTTCTTGTATTGATATGTTCTATTTTTTTTCTCAGCTTTAGTTTAAATTTAGTTAGTAAAAGATGCAATATTCTGTATCTTGCAGGTAATTTATGGGGACACAGATTCAATTATGATTTACAGCGGACTAGATGATATTGGGAAAGCAAAAGCAATTGCGGGAAAAGTCATTCAAGAGGTAGGCTTATGTTCTCGAGCTTGGTATTAGTCGAGGAGGATATTTGCCCACACTCTTATGGTGCAAAAGCTTGTGTCTTGAGGCCTATCTGAAGTACCCATATGTATGTTGAATTAATTAGAATTACTCTTTTTCCTATCCTGTGCTTTAAGGATAATGCCACAGAATAGGACATTCAGAGTTTAAACACTTAGTTAGGGAATGTCCTTTTTCCAATTTGCTGGAAAGTAAAATTAGAATCTTGATATTTGAAGTGCATGGTTGGGATAAATATTTTTTTTCTGATAAGCAAGGAAATATTATTAGAAACAGAAAAAGAGTGAAAATAGTACAAAGGTTGTACTAGATTCACTAGAATATACTAGCAAAGAAGCTGATAAAGTCCTGGAAATCTAAGAAATGGCCCCCCCACAAAGCATTAACCCATAGAAAAACAGTATGCATGGTCTGGATAAATATTAAAAGGTATTGCCCAAACAGCTTTTGTTAATGATGGTCTGAAAGATCAACAGGGTTGAATGTTGATTTACAACTTCGCTTTATTTCCAACTAGACTCTGTGCGTTCAACATTCAAACTAAATACTCATTTTGTAATGCTCTATTAAGATGTGCCTTCTCTTTCTCTTTATATGTAGGTTAACAAGAAGTACAGGTGTTTAGAAATTGATCTTGATGGTTTATACAAGAGAATGCTGCTTCTAAAGAAAAAGAAATATGCGGCCATCAAAGTGCAATTCAAAGATGGGATGCCCTACGAGGTTATGTAAAGGAAAAAAAGACCCTTTTTAGTTATTTCATTGTTGTAAGAAATAGCAATTGGCTTACTGGGTTTCTAATACTGGTGCAGGTTATTGAACGTAAGGGTCTTGATATGGTTCGTCGTGACTGGAGCTTACTATCAAAGGATTTGGGAGACTTCTGTCTGACTCAAATTTTGTCAGGAGGGTATATTATGTTCTAGCCATGTTTCTTTTTTGACAGTGTGGTTATGACTTTGATCTGAGCTGGCATTCGAGCTAAACATCTGGGTACTTATCTGTCTTGTCACCTCTATTCTCTTATGCTTACCAGGTCGTGTGAGGATGTTGTTGAATCAATACATAACTCTCTAAGGAAGGTGAAGTGATTTTTCCCTCTCAATCTTATAACCATTTTAATGTGGTAATTGTTTTGGGAGAGGTGGAATGTGGAGCAAATGTTTGCACTTCTTATGATACTTGAGCCTAGACATAGGATATCACTTCCATTCACCTTTACCAATGAACCCAAACTGTCCTCGGCTACAATTTGGAGGAACCAAAATAGATCTTTTAACTGTATGGGTCCTGCCCCTTAAGCTTGAGGACTTCTCAATCATTAGCCAACTGAAATATAACTTCCACCATTAAATTTTCTGTTGGGACTTAATCTCAAACAGTCTTTTAAAATTTTGGCTCGTGGATTTAATTGTGGTTTGGTCCTCCAATTACAGGCATTTAAACTAATTAAAGGGTTCTTCTCTAGACAAGTTATCATTAACTCAACTCTCTGGAAGATGGGAATACCCACATTTCCCAATTGGAAAACCATAGGATTCTGCTTGCATATGTATTCATAGTTTGAAGTCGTGTTCAGCTGGAAATTAAGTTTTGAGTGTGCATATTAAACAGGTACAAGAAGATATGAGAAATGGAGAAATATCACTTGAGAAATACATCATCACAAAGACACTGACTAAACCCCCTGAGGCTTACCCAGATGCCAAAAACCAACCTCATGTTCAGGTGATTTCAGTCTGACATTCCCTAATTGATTGACACTTGGACCTTATTTATCGAATCCATTTTGCCGATCTTATGTGTGCTCTGTTGACAATTTCTAGGTGGCACAACGATTGAAGCAAGGTGGTTACTCTACTGGTTGCAATGTTGGTGATACAATCCCTTACATAATATGCTGTGAGCAGGTTTGACATACTGTCATTTCTGTATTGTATCGTTGAATTAATTGTAGCTTGCCTCTTTACAGATGGTGCTCTTGCATTTTCTATGTCACATTTCCAATGTTCCCTCTTTGTTTCTTTTGTCCTGTCTTATGGTCAGGGGAGTAGTTTTGGTAGTTCAACAGGGATTGCTCAGCGTGCTAGACATCCTGATGAACTGAAAAGAGAAGATGGGAAATGGATGATTGACATTGACTACTACTTGGCACAGCAGGTTTTTTTTAACAGAAGCTTAATCAAATTGTCAAACAATTATGGTCATTTGTTACAACTATTCTGCGGCTTAATTGAAGGCTTGGTTTCCCCATGCAGATTCATCCTGTGGTATCTCGTCTCTGTGCTTCAATTCAAGGTACAAGCCCGGAGCGCCTGGCTGATTGCTTAGGGCTGGACACATCTAAGGTAAACCATTCTTCCATACGAGCCAGGCATTCAATGGGCGATTGTTTTTCCCATCTTGATTGTTTAGTGACATTGTGAACTCTGGTTTCTTCTAGTTCCAAAACAAATCAATTGAAGCTGTCAGCAGTGATCCTTCCAGCTCGCTCTTGTTTGCTATAGATGATGCGGAGAGGTATATATGTTCCATGACTTGTTCATCAGTTTAAGTAATTATCAACACCTATGTTTCCTTCAAGCTTCTGCTCGTCACTTTGTTCAACATGTCTAATTGAGGATTATCCAGGAATACTGCAGATATAATCTGAATAATTGCAGAAACAATGCATTGTTCCCCCATCTGGTTAATCTTTTGTTCCCCTTCTGTTTAACGTGCCACATTCATATTGTGATTCTTGTCAACCTGACCTCTTTTATGACATTGTCCAATTTCTAGATGGCATTTATAATCAATCTTAATATAAGTGATAAATGTCTCTGAGAAGTACAGAGTAAGGGATTGATGCTTATGATGAATTCTTGCAGATATAGGGGCTGTGAGCCTTTGATCTTGTCGTGTCCCAGTTGCTCTGGTTCTTTTGACTGTCCAACTGTCTTTAGTTCCATTTTTAAGTCGATCAATGAGAATCCAACAAAGCTGCAAGCAGAGGAATCCTCCTGTAACTTTTGGCAAAGACTGCATTGTCCCAGATGCCCTGAAGAAGGTACATTTGGGAAAATATCTCCAGCAATGATCGGCAACCAGGTATTCGCAAAAAAGTGTAAAAAATTTTAGAGATGCCTATATTTACTAGGTTGAGTTGGAATTAGAATTTGGATACATTCTCGTGGAATACTCGATGAAAATGTGTTTTTGACTTGTAGGTCAAACGGCAAGCAGAGGGTTTCGTCTCAAAGTACTATAAAGGCTTAATGATGGTAATCTCCTGCTCACAGACTATGGAGGGGAACATTGGGCAGCTGAAGTTGTGATATATATATATTTTTTTTTTTGAAGTTATGATATTTTCCTGTACTAGTTGACGAACAAGTCGGTTATTGTTTGCTTTCAGTGTGATGATGAGACTTGCAAATACACCACCCGCAGTCTCAACCTCCGGCTCCTTGGCGATTCAGAGAGAGGAACAGTTTGTCCGAACTATCCTCGCTGTAACGGGCGTCTTGTTAAACAGGTTTAAATCCCAAATTTCGCGACCAAACTTGTGTAAAATTTTTCCTTGGCAATCGTTTTCCATAGAGCATAATTATTATGGCTATATCCAATATAAAACCTTGCGTGTCTGAAATTGCTCTGCCCAATAAACGACTATGCTCTGGCGATGACTTGTTTTTCTTGTTTTCTAATAGTTATTGATAGCACATTTACCAATTTGCTGTATTTTATTTGGGTGTGGAATCTACCTTCACTAGTACACGGAAGCAGATTTGTACAAGCAGCTCGCATTTTTCTGCCACGTTCTGGACACTGTACGCTGCACAGAAAAGGTTATTTCCCCTGTTTCCTTTTCCACCCTGTACAGCCCCCAATTTGATTCTTAGTTGTGTCCGTCTTCTAATTGGTATGTGGGGCATTGCAGCTGGAGGCTAGCAATAAGGCTAGCACTAGATTAACGCTGGAAAAAGAGTTGGCCAAAATTCGGCCAATGGTCGATTTGGCGGCATCAACAGTTCAAAGGATGCGTGATCGATGTGCCTATGGGTGGGTACAGTTGCAGGATCTTGTCATTGCAATTTGAAAGAAGTTCTATCATGATGCCCATTTTGACGTGTTATATCCATATAGACTCCTGCTTATATATATATACATGCTTACAGGGCCCTGAAAAGCTAAAATGCTTAACAAGAAGTTCCCTGCCTTAACGAAAAAAAAAAGGGTTTGGTGCCTTCAAATTCATTGGTATTTCATCTGTGGGTGGCCTCTGAACACGTGATAATATAGTGGGCCGCGCTACGAACAATTTTTCAGTATCTTCTTAAATTTAGCAATCTTCTTAAATACAAGATCTAGCCGAAACCAGACATATGGCGGAGGCCCAGCAAGGCTTTTCCAAACCGGGGCCCAAAGATGTTTTAGGCCTATCAGCACTGTTTTAAACTATTGGATTCGGCCACAAATCGATTAAAAAAAGAAGCCCCTGTTGGTTAAGTGATAGAGTGGGCCTCGTTAAATACTATTGGGCCAACTTTACAAAAAATGCACGACATGGGCCTGTAGGCTTAGAGCCAATCTTGGACCATACTTGAGCAGACTGTTCCCAATGGGCCACTAAAAGTCTTTAATTAGGCCTGAGGCCCAATAGGCCGGAACTACTGCCGAAATGACTAACAGGACCTTTTTGTTAGGGTACTGTTGGGCTCATCTTTTAGCCCAAGTGTATTGTGCATCGCCATAGCAATAGTGCATGATCTGGATATTGTGGGCCCAAATCAGATTAAACCCAACTTCCAATACGATAGGCCACTTCTGGTGGATTTGGGCCTGTTGTGCATCACAAAGCAATTGGGCTACAGTTTGGTCCAAAAAAGGAGCCCACGTTGGTTAATGGACATGTTGGGCAACGTTGAGTAAATGTTAAGCCGAACTTAAGCAGAAGGCCCGATATCGGCCCGTAAGATTCGGCTTAGGGCTCAATCTCGGCCCAAACTTAGTACTCTTCCGAATGGCCTGCAACTCTATTCTAATTGGGCCTACGGCCCAATAATCTGGAACTAGGAGTAGTGTGACGAAATTACTAAAATACCCTTATGTAAATGGTGGCTGGGCCACATTGGGCCGACCTTTTGGCCCAAGTTGATTTTTCGAAGCCCATATCATGATCTGGGCCATCACCCAACTCCCAGTCCGATAGGCCACATTTGTTTGGGCCTGTTGTCCATCTCAAAGGTATTGGGCCGTAGTTCGATCCAAAAAGGAGCCCATGTTGGTTAATGGTTATTTTGGGCCAGGTTGATTAGCTGCTGGGCCAAACTTATGCAAAAGGGCCGATACGGGCCCAATCTCGGCTCAAACTTAGCAAACGGGTCCAGATGGGCCATTTAAAGTCTGTTCTAATTGGGCCTAAGGCCCAGTAGACTGGAACTGCGAGTTGTGTGGCCGAAATGACTAACATGCCCTTGTGTATTATGAACGTTGGGCCACATTGGGCCTAATTGATTGTGCGTAGCCCATAGCATGACCTGGGCAAAATTCGATCTAATTGGGCTCAGGGCCGCATCTTGTGCGTTTGGGCCTCTTGTCAATCCCTCGTTTTTTGTGGTGGTAAAAGTGGGCTAGGGACTGGGCCAGCTCGGGCCTAAATTCTTATTGGGCTGCGGTTAATTTGTTTTTCCTGCTGGGGGAGGGTTTGTTTTGTGTTTGCCGACTGGACTTATACTTTGATATGGCCCACATTTGCAAGCCAGATACAGGCCCAATTTATTCGCCGGCTCCCCAACAGTTTGGGCTTCAAGCCTGGGCTGCTCTTACGTGACCCAATTATGGGCCAATAGTTTTGTTACTGTTTGGATCCGAACGGGCCTCCACTTATTGACGTCTTTCTTTATTGAGCAGCCAAGCCACCCGGCCCAACCAGACGTAGGCCGGCGTGGAGAATTTGCTATTCTTACGTAGCCCAATTTGCCGACCAAACTTTATCTCCGTTGCATTAACACAGAAGATTGGGCCTTAGGCCCAAAGGAAGCGGAAGTAGCCTAGGATGTTTGACCCTGACGCGCACACGCAGTTGGGGCCCTAATTGCTATTTTAGCCTCAGGAACCCTGGTATTGGGTCAATTCCACTGGGCTAGCTCACGCCAGATCGAAGCGGGGAAGTAAAAAATGGCAAAGACACGAAGCGAGAATTCGAAGCTTCTAAGTGCAAAATAACAAGCAGACAATTGGGTGTGGCAGATAGGGGTAAGCAACCACTTTTTCCTTTTTCTAATCAGGCAGACAACCTTTTTATGAACTGAAAAGAACAAATAATTGTCCTCCATTGAATTTACATGTAATTTGGACGGGTATACTGACTATTTAAAGCTGCCGACTTTATTGGGATAATTAATCACCCTGCGATCATACCCTGCCTCATGTAATCCATATTACCTCACTGCAACTCCCCAACAGGTGCCTCGTTGAGCCATAAGAAATGAATGAAGTCGTACAATTTTGCACTTACACTCACCTGCTTACCATTTAAATAGTTAAGCCGTTTCCAGTAGGAATTGGTCGTGGCTAATAGTTGAAAATCCGTATGGAAATTGAGAGATGAATCGAGTACCTTGTATGGCGTTGGATTCAGTCTCCTCATGTGGTCGGGACGCATTTGCTCAAGTTGTTTGATGCAGCGTTCCCTGATGTCCTTTAGGGGTGGTAAATCTTCTCTTGCTTTATCTACAGCAATAAAAATTTGCATTTAGACATTGTTCGAACACAGAGCGAACTCAATAATCAGTCACAAGCTGCATCCAAAGTTGATAAATGCTGATGACCCTGTCTCTGTCCTCCAGAAACAGTACGCAAGTCATTAAAATACTGTGACAAAAGAAAACCGATGCCATGTCTGGAATCAGGTCCGGGTTTTGGTTTCAGTACCTGGACCTGATTTCAAAACCCAGCATTTCACAATGCTGGGTTTGCGTTGGATTCAATCTAGGGCACAATTTCTGAGATTTTAAAAATCATTAAAATATATATCTTTTCAGCAGGATGATAAGAGGGAGATGCACGGAGAATTTTTTTTCTTGAAAAAAAAGCTACACAGTGGGTGAGGGTGGCAGTAAGATCCTTTCCTGCTGCAACACCGGCGGCACCAATAATGACAAGCATGTAGTTCTAGTACTGGCTGGATGGAGCAGCAAGATTAGTGGCACCAACAAAAAACTAGAAAACATTCGCAATAAGCAGAGATATGCACACTCATGCTCTCTTATAGAAAGAAAATACCACCTGCTCAAAACTATTTGTTCAACAATTGCTCAAAGGCTTGCATATCAAACATCACCAACCTGTCTTTCCAGGCCAGTAACACTTTAACAGCTCCTCAACACGCTGCGGCACAACATATGCTCTTTTAGATTCATTGAAAGGGTGACGACACAAGATTCTTTCTCCAACCTGCATGTCAAAAAGTAGGCACAACAAGTAAGCTTCAGCTTACGCAATATAGAGTGAACTGAGTTACCCAAAAAAAAAAAGTAAACTGTGAAATCCAACATAACATTCAAAACCAACTGCAATTAGGATATAAAGAACAGATGGTAGGCGACCCTGGACATCCAATTGTCAACTTATAAAAGGCTTGATCCAAACTATTTGAAGGTGATGACATGTAGATCCCTGACGAGGTTATGTACTAAGGACATCTTTAAAATCATTCAAAATGTTGAACTATGAACTGTGCACTACCCTATCGCAGCTCTCATCTATCTGAGCTTGGGACTGGCTGTCTAAAAACTAAGGAGTTAAGCAAAAAACTATAAGGCTGAGGATCAAAGTGTACTCTGACTTCACAATTCCTAATGCGAATAACCAGTGAAGATTTCCTTAAACCCCAATTTCAAGATGACATAGTTCATGGTCATTATCCAGTCCCCTGTTGTATACAGCTCCACATTTGGCTCTCCATGGGTTTTGATTTACTAATATAATATACAGTAAAGGCTCTTCTTCTGTTCTAGGAATCAAACTAAATCTAATTCACTACTACCTATGTTCAGACTAGGCCTTCAAGAGTGAACTAGCATAGTAGGGTTTCTAATTTTGTGCTACAACGAGCTATGACCTTATTATTTGAAAAGGGGAGGATGAATTTCTCCTGAATCACTTGCTCTCAATTCCGTCTTTCCGTCTCCCTAGACCCAAATACTGAGGACATACTACAATTTGCCATTTGTAAAATTTGAGGGGAGATATAACTCAATCTTCTTCATACACGGAAAGCAGTACTTGCTGGTTGAGATTTTTATTAACATTTTTTATCTTTTGTTTCTACAGATTTTCAACATCAATGGAAGCGAGAAATAGCATAGGATACAAGAAATTCAATAAGATGTAAAAATAACAGTGTAATAAAAAAAAAACATAAAAGGAGTAACAAATGGTAGCACTAATGCTTTATAAAAGAAAGTGCAGCTGGAGGCAGTATTAGTTATCAGAAGACCGGAATTATTTCATATCTGGTAAAAACATGTGTATCACAGAATATGCGTGAGGTTTTATTTTTTTTGCCAGCCCAATGCTGTAGAGCATGTGGTTCCAGTCTTCGGTTCTATTTTCTACGCCAAATATAAAATCAAGTATCATGTTTGAACAGTAAAAATAAGATGAGGTCTATCCCTTTGTACTTCCATTCTTTAGTCGACACTAAGGGGAGACACAATCCAAAAGTTGACATGGTGATCAAAAAATATTGTGAGCTTGCATATTCCAAACTCCCAACTCGTATGACTCATGATAGAGATAATAGATAAGGATGAGAAATCCAACATTCATTTAGCAAGAAGATCTTGAACTTATGCCGAGCAATTAATGAGAGCACCAAGAAAGGAGAGAGAAAGGGGGGAAGGGATAGTGGGAAGACCAAATTGACAAGTTACCTTCGGCGGTGGTTCATTTTCACCTGTCATAATGTCTACAAGGGGATAACCTTCTTTCCCATACAACCTGTAACACCGTTTTTTACATGGAATAGAGACCTGGAAATCAATGGTAGACATTAGGTGATGAAAAGAAAATTATTGATCATCAAACTTCTTGACAGCATTATCCAACCTTTGAGACATCTTCAGAAAGTTTGATGCGTGGTTGATTGTTTATCTCAACGAGCTTGAAAACACAGCCTAAAGCAGCTTGAGCATAGCATGTAACAAGATAAGTTCCAATTCCAAATGCATCAACCTCATGACCCTGCATAGGAAACACAACTACACTTAAGAAAAATTGGTATGGCTTGAAACTGGGCATCACATCATCAAGAGTAGATGGAAACAACTAAGAAGAACGAAAATGAGCCAGAGAGAATATCCCCCACCCAGTTGAGGAAAGAAAGTTACAACTTCCAAAGTTCATCATGTGAGATTCACTAGAACAAGTTACCAACCAGCCAAAGAATGTACATGGTATGCGGGATAACAGACTTACTACCTGCTAAGGAATATACCATGTAGACATACAATGCACAGTTTAAAAATTAGTCCTGCAATGGTTTTCTGTTGGAATTGAATGCGGGATAACAGACTTACTACCTGCTAAGGAATATACCATGTAGACATACAATGCACAGTTTAAAAATTAGTCCTGCAATGGTTTTCTGTTGGAATTGAGCTCTTCGAAAGAAGATAGAAAAGCTCAATTGGTTGGGATATTGCTTTAACAAGAGATTAAAACCATAACACCCCACTAAAATATGAGATTTAAACAAAAGCTAAGAAAGCTCTCTGGCTATTTATGACATGATCAGATTAAAACGGATATCCCAGAAAACAAGGGCCATGGGAAAAGATATTGAAGTAAGAACTAAAGGACAACAGTTAAATATATCATTATTCAGCAAGCCAGCTGAATAAAATAACTGCCATTCAACTGTGTTTCAAAAAGAGAAATCTCTGTTCCTTAGCAGCATACTCTAATGCCATTTGATCATTGTACTTGGAACAAAGAATTGATGAACACATCACCTAGACATATTCCCAAGGGGTTTCACAATTAATATGGTTTAGAATCACTACCTGTTTGTTTAAAGCATCTAAAGTTTCCTCATTGAGGTCATTGCTAGCTGTGATACTCATACTTCCAAAACCAGGCACCCCAAATTCCTTCTCAATGGCCACAAAAAACTTCCGGGTCTCACAAGACAAATATGCTAGGTCACCGGAGTCCAATCTGATCCCTGCTGCTTTGTACCTGTGCAGCACCTCATCTATACTCAGTACTGGAACTAGAAATATTTGATTATTTACAGGGATCAGATTATTGAAGTGAAGAGTCTTCAAGATGTTTTGCACATAAGTTAAATCAAAAAGCTTTCAGACGTACCCCAAATCACTAAGTGCTAAAGCAACTGCACAAAAGTTTGGGATTCCACTCCTGATAACCTGTACAACAAACATAAATTATATGCATAACACAATCGTGTTAAATATAAATTGCACCTAAATGAAGAATGCTTATAAAGAATGAGGGCGTAGTATAGTTGAACAAGGTCGAAATCAATCCCTCTTTTCCAGTCTCTTGACATGGGACAAAAGTAAAATTAAATAACAAGAGAAAAGATCGCATGGGACATATTGACCTGTATTGCTATCCACAAAGAGAAGTACAAAAATGAACTGCATGAGAAGAGCAATTGCATTGGTAAAATAATGCCATTCAGGCTCCTTTCCGGAAAAGAAAAAGTGAAAAATCAGAAAGAAAAAAAGTTCTAAATTTAAATAACAAGAGAAAAGATCGCATGGGACATATTGACCTGTATTGCTATCCACAAAGAGAAGTAGTTGCATTGGTAAAATAATGCCATTCAGGCTCCTTTCCGGAAAAGAAAAAGTGAAAAATCAGAAAGAAAAAAAGTTCTAAATTCTAATGAAAAAATAGTTGTGGATGCATGACTTGATGAACCAATAAGCTTTCACACTAGACAGAAACATTTCAAAACCCCTTTCAAAAGCTAACCTAGCTAAATAAGAAATATATTAATGAATTACCAAGATTTAGAGCTGCGTTTTTTTTTTTTGGAGCCCTTAAAACCAAATCCAGCCAATGTATAGAATGATGTGAGAGAGTTTGTAGGTCAGGCATCAGCTAGCACACATAACCCTTAAAAAGCAAATGCTAAAACATAACGAGAAAACAGACCAGATCATTTGGAAGGAACTAACTATTGTTACTAAACCAAGAAGGTAAGATAAGTAGGCCTCATTGTTTAAACAAATGGGAGTAATATGCAAAATTTTGACTTACATCATAGGTGTCTACAAGCGCTAAAAAGTTAGCAGGGAATGCCAAGGCATACGATGTGAACGCTGCTAGTTCGCTTTGATTGGTCTCACCGAATACACCACGTAGTGAAATTGACCACTGCAAAGAATGCACAGATTATAGCATTATCATAATTTTACCTTATCAGTAACACAAGTAGGTACAAGGTTCACGTATTTCAACATATGTGAATGGTAAAGCATCTAACACACCCGGAGCACGTGTAATCTTTTGGAAGACAGAATTCACAAGAAAAAGAACCAGAAAAGGCCATCTAAGCATTGGGTTTGGCTGCATGAATCCTATTTTGTCATACAACTCTATCAAGGGTCACACTCTCTATTCAATTATAGCTCACTAGCATTTTCTCACCACCTCATGCACAAGCAATATTCATTTCCACCTTCTACTTGTCAGTGTAAGGCCTCCTAAATCTATATGACCCAATTAGCACATGTTGAAAAGTAAATGAATATGCCCAAGCTTAACGCACTCTCAAGCAATAGCTTAGGTGGCTCAAATTAGAAGTATATTAAGCAATCTCTCTTGAACAGTAAATGAGAATAACACGAGCACATACTGAATAACATATATTAACCAATAAAAAACCAACAGCCAAAAAACAATACCTGAATTTTGCTTAACCTCAATATGTAACTGGTACACGACAAACAAAAATGCTACATTCACTATACATTTAATAATCAACATCAACAGAGAGAGCTATGGTAGCATGAGAGTTAAACTTATAAATAGCTATGAAATCTCTAGTTACGTGCTTCATCAATACCAGAGAATATATATCACAATTATTACGAGAGAAATAAGATTTTCTACATAATCGAGTTTCGTCAACACTAAATGGAAAGATAGAAAACTAACAAATAGCTCTATTTTGGATATGCTGAGTGAGAGTATTATAAACAATCATTCTATATCATCTTCACGTAATAATTTACAATATGCTCTCAAATAGACGAAATGGACAGGTTTGGCTAAAATGATGTGAATTGAAATTCCCCTGTGTGATTTTGACAGAAATACACATATATAAAAAAGCATAGGAAAGAGTATGATGGACAAGAGAATGGAGGACGTGAACTCACACAAGAGGCTAGCACCAAGGAGAGAGAGAACGCTGGTGTAAAGGTCGACGCACACTCTTGATTCATCCTCTTCTGCATCTCAAATTTTAATTCACTCTCCCAGCGGCACATTGCTGTTCAGTAACACAAAAAAGGGGAAAAAATCATGTCAAACATTCCTCCAGATTCAACAACATAGCGTTAGGAATGAAGCACAACGGAGAAATGAATTGAGAGTATGAATATGGGTTAGGAGATTGTTTCTGAAATGAGAACGAGACTCTTGGTAGCAGTTGTTTGAAACAAACTATAGCAAAAGCTCAGCTAGAGAATCTACCTATTAAGAATTATAATAGGTCTCTATGCTCAAGAATCTATGATTACTGGAAGCATATAGGTTCATTTAAATACACTTAAATCGTTGATATTCACAATACTCATTACACAAGAGGCTTGTACAGGACGAGTATGCAATTACTTTACTTGCAGCCCAACCACAATAAACTCCTCATCACGAAGAGTAATGTAGTTTGAGTTTGAATACATTGGAAATTAGTAGTAGGTAAAGGAAGAAATTAAGCTACCATAATTAAGTTCTCATTGACCATAATTGTACGAGAGGCACCTGAGTTAATACTCAAAGGGCTGCTCCAACCTCTTTAAACTACAAAATAGCTTCTCTTCACTCTCATAATTATACACAGTCAGATAATTTTCTCTACTATTTGAGTGAGAAGAAGACTGTGAATTAGTCGCCTCTCTAGTCCAAGACATCAAAACCCAGACTATTGAAGATATCTGCTGCTTGAAGAGATCACTTTAACTCTCTACACAAATGAACATGAAACGACGTTCAAGCAGTATTCTATACCCGTACTTGAGGACATTTACGAGAATTAGTATATATATGTCCACAAGTGGATCTAAAAGGTAAGACAGTTAGCATTAGCGTGTGAGCATGATGCTGATATTGAGCACAGTCTGAGTACCCCGAACATCGGTACAAATTAAGGAAGCGTAACTATAATTAAAAAAAGAAAAGTCTAAAGATAATAGACATTGAATGTGGTGTTGGCGCGCAGTTCCGCACTATCGGGGGAATAGCGATTTATGAGGATGCATATTAAAATCTAACACTCTATTACTTTTTAGCGAAGGAGAGATTATTATCTAGATTGTTGAACAGTGCACCAAGTTATGTTATTTAGAGGTCAAGTAGGTGAGCAAGCCACCTCAAGTTCTGTTGGTATAGTGTGCTACTGTTCGATAATCCCCCTATGAAAGCACACAACTTTCTGAACATATATGGCAGGGTGGTTACACCTAAGCTCTCGAGAGATGACTAATCTCATCCTTACAATAACTTCTTAACGACGCTAGGGCTTTTTTTACCCTACATCCACACCACAACAAAGACGCATAATCTTCTCTTCGCTGTTGGGAAGATAATTAAACGTATGCAGAGAAAGCACTTTTCTAATAGTTACAGGACACAACTATAAGATCTGACGCCAACTTGAGCTAGTCAAACGCTGTTTTCCACACACCTTGCGCTCGAGAGAGGCAGTTATATTCTCTAAGAGTTCTCTCTTACACAGGACATACCACTGATAAGTAGATGACCTAGCAAGCTTGGGGTAAAGAAAGAAGACTAAAAAAGGAATGGATGATCAATATAAATAATCGTATTAGAGAACGAAATGTTGGATCAGTTTGCCCAAACAATATTGAACACACACTCAAATTTAAACATCTGCATAACAAACGAGAATTGCTCTCAGAGAAATAAGAGAAGTCATCTGTAAAGGATAACGCAGCTTGTACGCAAGGATTGTTTATTCCCGTAACTAGGAAACTAGAAGAAGGAGTACAGAAGGAAAGTAGAGAAGGATATCTTGGTACTGACTAACTTACAGCAACCAAACATTAGTTGCCCTTCAACTACTGTTAGAATATTTGTTGTGGAGGTGCATGTTGTGGAGGGAACTTCAACATCACACTCCGATATGCCTCTGACACACAAGAATATATACAATCACTCTATTTTCACACCACGTTTGAGACGCACTCACAGATCAAGATACGATATTTGTGCATCCTGAAGATATGGTAAGAGAGCACGGCATGACTCCGAGGCTTGAGCTGGTGATCATTCATAAAGGATAGTGGACGTTATACATCAGATGCATGCTACCTGGGTAGGGCAAGACGTCTACTGGCAGACAACCAGAAGACACAGACGCATGACGCCTGAAGAGTACATAAAGAATCTTCATTGCCCTACACACGTCCAGAATCAGAGCACATTGACTTTTCAGACTTATGCAGCCTATGAGAGTGCTCAATTTATATTTAATCAAATGCTACATCTAGCCCATAGTCACATCTTGGACTTTCACCTATACAAGAGAAGATAATAAAGGAACCTTAAAGAAAGTGCAACAACACTCCTGGGGACTAACTTAGGGTAAATGTGATGATACAACCAGCTTTGTAACTCTAGAAATTAAGTTCAGCAGAGACCAAGGATCCACAGGCCTTTCTATCTCTGATTTCTTGTCCGTCATCCTATTGTATACAACGACAACTGACACTATCTCAAAGCGATGGCAATGGTGTGTCTATCATTACCTTCTCCATATTTAGCATGCTCACTTACACCATCTATCAGACTTCAAACATCTCAATCCACGAAAATTACCACAAACTACCATAAAGAAAAGTAAAGATAGTGCGCACAATCAATATACCAAAGAAGTACCTAACTTAGCTCCACCGGTTAACTGTTAGGACACGCGAGCAAGCCCCACTATATACTCGGAACCTCATCATATGCTCGAACTTCTGGGATGCACGAAAATCACAAAAAATATGTGTCTGTGTGCGAATATATGACCACACACTATCAATAGTTAAAAATATATTTTAGTGATTGTTTACTCTATTAATGGTGGGCGCGCACAAAACTGATTTGAGAGTATGGAATTTACACTAGATGCAAATATAATAAAGTTAGAGTATAATTTCAAAGGGAAATATATATCACAGTCCACACCGCTGGTCAATTTATGTTAAAAATATTAGACTCAAAAGAACATTAAGGATCTTAGAACGACGCTGACGTATACGTAAGATTTTGATATATGAAGTGGTTATTATGTACTTGTAAGATATAGTTGTTGTGTATCCTGTTAGAATAAGGAGCACCTCCCACACAACGGCTAGAACTTCTCGTTGAACTCTAGACCAGTAATAAGAAATATTACTTATATATCTCTTGGGTGTGCCAACGATATATATGGTTGACTTATGACCTCACATTGAGCGAACGTTTTAACGGTTTGAATCTGCGACGAAGAGGAATAATTGATCCTGCTCAGTTGAACTCTCGCAAACTCTCAGCAATGGAAATCTTTACTCGCCCACAATTCCAGAGCCCAGCGAAAAAAGATTTGATATAATCACACACCAAAGGGGGCTATACTTTGCTGTGAGAAATATTGTCACTAAACCTATAAAACCTGGAAGCATTATAGAAGGTTCAGAATTACAACCACACATGATTAACTCTCTCAACAAGGTAGAAAAAATTCAGAACATAACGAGATCCGGATGCAAAAAAGATGAGTCCAATACATAGTGGGAGCAGACACTCGGAACAACAATCTTTAAAGATAAAGAAGCAATGGATCATTGTTGAGCATTGTTGCTAACTAATATTATTGAAAAACTATTGTCTAATCTATAAGTGATTCACAGTGTGGGATTTACAATCCTCAACTGGTCAAGTATGGAGAGAATATCGAATACTGCACCGGGACTACCAGCGTATGGGACGAGCAAGTAAGAAGTTCACTAGGGAGATAAAGAATGCCTATAATGAAGTTCGGAGGACATATAATGACACACTGTCTTTAAGTGGATTTAATAACATGAATTTACGTGAAGATAATACACTTTTCTATATGTATATTGATTAAAGTATTTGTTTTGAACTATATACAATGTTCTTCCCGCGAGTTATGTCAAATTGCTAAGAAATTGTTACGCGTAACTACCAAATATCATCTCTCATTATCACAGAGCCATTTAACACTCACTGGGCGGTCATGGTTAAAACTGAAAAGAGAGATATGGATCATTAATGATGGGTGGCGAGGACAGAAGAAACAAAAGACGTTAAAGCCATTTGCAATGCGAGGGAGGATATAATGCAAAACTGTCGCCAGAAGTCAACTACACATATCAACATCTCTGTTTTTGTCTAGCCTATCAAGTACATACGTGGCTAGGAGTAATCATACCGCAAACCTTTAAACAGCGATAATAACGGCAAAAGACATATTCCAAATTTTCTTGGAGGAGGAAGGAGGCGACAAAGTATACAAGAATAACTTGAAAACACAACTCAACATAGATAACCGAGATAAACTGAATCGGATAGATGCACACGACAGGAAGAGCAAAAGCTACTCACAACGACGCTCGTTTCGTCGGAGGTAGTAGCGAGGGCTTATTCGAGTAACAGAGAAGGGAGCCAATATAGGCTACATATGTGCTAGATGATACGCTGAAGGAGAAGATCGTAAACATATCGAGGGTGTCGAAGTGGTGGAGCGTCAGAGTTTAGACATAACAAGAACGAAGGACCGCGAACCCAACAAGTCTCTCTCATCTATCGCTGCCGGTTTCTCTTTCGTTCCCTTCTCTCATCTATATTATCAGATTGCCTACGACTTAGGTACGTTTTTATATCGTTTGGATCGTAGTCGTCGAGTCATGTATTTGAGGTTCACTCATCTGTGCCCTTACTATTTTTCTCTGCTATTTAATAGTGCAATATAAATAATACTCATCGATGCCTTAATAAAGCGTAGAGTTTACTAATACATAAATCACGCAACTCAGCAGACACTGTAAAACGCCGATGGGTCCAGAGAACCAAGCGAAGCTAGTATGTCGGTTACACAGCAAAGATATCAGAGGGAAAGGAAAGGAGGGGTTTCTATAATCCAGAGAGACTTCACGGAACGAAGCGTAAGAATACTCAGGTGTTCTGGGATATTGAGGTATTCCTTTTACCTCTTTACACATTCCTGACTGAAAATACTTTAATATTTTAGGCGTATACAGGGCGTTATTGGAGGCATTCTCTCATCACCATTATTTTCTAATCTAAAGTTTCACTAGGCTCAACAAACGTGCCAACGAACAAACACACGCATCATAATACTTTGTACACATGAGCCATACCGGTTCCTGATTTTGTACGATGCAAGAGCGTCCTCTAAGATCCTATAAGAGCATCACTTTAAATTACTTACGTGGGTTAGATGCCACAGCTTGGACACACCAATAACTCCTTGCTAGTTCGAGTGCAACAAAGTGCAAATCTATGAAATGAGTCAGCAAATAAAGCACCACAGTAGAGTCATCTCAGTGTACTCCCTACCTTAAAGGAAATGCTTTGGATTGGTTGGTTTGTCCCATTGGAAGTAACTAAAAAACATAATCGAGCCTAAGAAAAAGGAAAAGAAAGGCATTGAACACATGAATTATAACTGAGATTGAATGGAGAATTTATCGCTTTGCATGAAGTTTCTGTATTTGGTTGTGGTGAGAAATATGTCGCGGTATAGACTAAATGAAACTAAACAAGAAGAGCCCCATGGGACAAGCTTTGTTAACGTTCGGGGTAATATAGCTTCGTCGTTTCGACGCAAATGGGAAATATAGCTCTGTTATCTCCATCACGCACAGTTAGACGTCATTTGGGACTCATTTCTTACCAGTGAGTACCATGTTTAATCAGTACTATCAGCCAGTCCTATCTATATTGAATTATGAGCACTTATGAGACTGATTCAAAACGCCAGCGAAGGAAAAGTAGAGATAAGAGACGTACAGGGTATATGGGGTCCGGATAGCCCAAGATGAGATGAGGAGGAAAGGGAACAAGCGCGATGGTTAAAGCAGCAGCAAGACCGAGTCACAAGACATTAGGTTAACATAGAGTACTTGCGAAACACAACATCCACGTTCACACCTGTTAGTCCGATTGTCTGGGGACCCTCTATATTTAGCATCACATATCAAGCTAAAGATTCTCATATGCTCATCACGAGTTAGTATGATATCTTGATGTCACCACTAGGAGTTGGACATAACTCGCTTATTATTATACATGCTAAAATATGGAGAGAATTCTATACACAATAGGGACCTCTTTGATAGCTCCTTCATAAGAAAATAATTAGGTTTATTTAAAATCCAATAAAAATTAACATAAACGAATTTCGATAATGATAGAGGTACGGTTGTTACAGGAGGTAAAGCATCGTTTAAAACTATCGGTACGAGAACCTATAAACCTGATATCACCAACGTAAAATTGCTAGAAGAGGTAAATAACCAACTAAAGGAGCACGGTCAAGAGGTCTGCAATCTTTCTGTTTTGCTGGCATGAAGGTCACTTCCTAACTCCCTGGAATGAGAGCAGACGTGAAAAGTAATATCGTCTGGATGGCTATTTGAGACAATGGTTGACATTTCGCTCGTCACGAGTAGTGGCGTCAGTCGCTGCAGAGAGTATGAAACGCTTAGATGTTGAACATGTGAGTCGCATTGATATTTCAAGAATAGCGCTACGACAACCATCACTATTTCCTTGGACATTTATAGGGCTCATTTAGTTCTATATGCCTTCATGAGAGAGCCCGAGCATGGTGATTAAATGGTCAGCTCTTCTCTGGGGTATAGCAAACCCGTTATGGATATATACTTTAAGGATATGAACACAAGGTTCTTCGCTCCTTAAGAGTCGCATCCTGGCACTGACTTATTTCTTCAAGCATGGAATTTTTTGTTCCTGCAATAAATTATTGAATGTATATATATATAACAGTAAAATACACTATAGTCATCTCATGTTTGCCATAACCATCTCTGCGTTTAATCAAGGTTGCAAAAGGGACATCCTACTCCCAATGCAAAATCCTTAATTCATAATAGATATCCACAGGCACACGCTCCTCTTACCTACCAAAAATTAGATATAATTATCAGACGTATATAGCACGGCAAAAATCATTCTGCGCTTAAATACGGGTCTTGCGCATATCTATCTTTGAAGGGCATACAGGGCTAGAACATGCAGCAGAAGTACACAGACAAGTAAGGAGCACAAAGGAGTACTATCACACACTTTGTATCACGGGATTACCTACCGGAGTCTCGCCAGTCCAAGAGAAGAAACATCATCTTAATGGCATTTTCTCACTCCAATAAAAGAATGCACGCACGAAGTCAAAGAAGGTGGCATCAAGGTATATAAAACACGATCCACTCCACGTAGAAACAAGGGGCATCAACATCGTTGACCACCATATCGAGTAAAAGTTTTTCAGCCATTCTCAAATGATAGATTAGGACACGGATACACCGTTAGTAATAGAGAATATGGCAACTAATCCTCAATAAGCGAAGAATCACAACAGGAGTTCAGCAATACTCACCAGGCTTTTCAACTTTAATGCTGAAAATCAATTAGATTTTACAGATATTATCTATCTAAGGTGAAGAAACTTAAGTGTCCTGCGATCTGTCCTGCGTAATAGATAGTAGTAGCCTCGCACAAAACAACTTGAAAGCTCACGGGGGCTACCAAACTCAATGTCGCCCAGGGTGGTAAGAAACAACAAGTAGTAGTGAAGGGATGAAGCAATTCGAGCGCGCTGCTACAGGTAGTAGTTTACATGGCTCATCTCCATTTTGCACCGGTAAGACTAGAATATCCTTGCACCTTTCATTTTGCGGCAACTGCCACATCCTAGAGAAAGTTTAACTAAATTACATATGTCTTGTCAAACTCATTCTCATAACGAGCAATATGTCAAAATTACACGAGAGGTCATTGGGCGCAATAACACTCGATGCTAGACAAGAAATGGCCTCTTTACGCTACGACAGGGATGAGTTCAAAGATGGAGTCATTGAGAGTGTCCTGAGCAGTTACAGAATTCTGCAAACTATCAAGAGCGATATCTTATAGGCTTTACCATCCTTAGCACATACTTCTCCTAGTGGGAGAAACTAGCCTGAAATCCCATGAAGTAGGTCGAATGGCTGGGTGAGAGGCATTTGGTTGCAAAATGAAAATGGGAGAGCCGTGCACATAAACATACGTAAGGCAAAAAGAACCGTGGGGAATGAGATTTTGTGCACTCTATAGATAATCCATCTCACCTTCTCAAATCGCTTTTGGCAGCTCATCTATATATTATATATTCGCATCTATGGTTTTTAGTTTATACTAAGATTTACTTTCAAAAGTCATGACTTCTGAATCTGGTCCTTATCCCTGAGATTACATGTTTACTAGAGAGCTCATCATGAAAGTCCTTAAGTAATTATGGATCGACGTATTTGAGATGTATGCAGACAGGAGTCATGTACACTGAGAGCTCTGTGAAGGAGCTAATCCATCCCTTATTCACCGTCTATCACCTCTATGAACAATAAATGAACAAAAGTATTAAACAGTTACGAGACCCTCCACAAAATAGTACACTTTACGAATTTGTTTTGACATGAAAATCGAAAGGCGCACACCGTCGACGCTAAGCTATTACGATTTCAGAGGAGGTACTTCTTGCTAAATAGAAGGGACCAGCAATTGTCTGCGTTAGAATTTGATACTGCGGAAAGGGAAGTTGGGCGGTAAGTTGGGAGAGCTGAGGTATTGGGGAGGTGAAAGAATTTCGAAAGTAGGCGTTTCGTGTTTGGTTTTTGTTGGTTAGAGGAAAAATAGAAGTGGAAAAAATATACCTTCTATTTTATGGTGTTTTTTGTGTGTTAAGCACCATTTTAAGAAAATATTATTTATTTAGAATTTTTTTCTTGATATAATATTATTAAGATTTATAAGAAGTTGAAGTATATATACAGATGTTTTAAAATTTAAGAATATATTTTATTTTGCTCATAAATTTCTAATCTTCAAAATATTAGTTAATCACGCTATATATAAATATAAGGCGGGTGGGGAGATGATGCCGGGTGAGCACTGGAAGCGTTGTACGATATTGATAGCAAGAAGATAGTTAAAGAGGCAGAAAATCCGGAGACTGGAGTTCTACGCCGAGCGGTGAGGATAGAGCTTAATGATTAGCTTGCAAAGTATAAATTGAAGAAACAAAGCGCATGCTTGTACCACGATGAATAACACTCAATCGCGAAACTGTCTCGTCCCTCTCCATTTCTACCATGTTTGGATCAACAAGCCACCCATTGAGTCAAATCAATAGCACTGCTGTTTGTTAGCGCATTTTTTTGGGATCTAAAGCAACGAGATGCGAGAGGACCTTTAAATGGCCAGTTTGGTTTCCAACTTCGCTGCCCGGTGTCGGGAGAGCAGTACGGTTGACCGCCTGGCATGGTCGTAGGGGTAGATGCGTGAGTGATGACGTGTTCGCCAGCTCAGACGGATGATGTGAAGTGGGTACAGCACCTAATGGATTGTTCTCAAGATGGATTACATTTGATGGCTGATGCCGCAAAATCTCTCCCCTGCAGAAATCCTTCGCATTTAACAAATGTAAAATTGATGGTATCATTTCCTTGATCTCACATGCTTTTATTCAAGAAGGTTTACCTTACCGCAGAAGTCGGATGCAGCTGAAATGGTCCTAAATGAGCCTGCATTGATGATTCCAACCCAAATGAGGGTTCTGAACTGATAATATTCGGCAGATTGGGTACAGATGGATGGTTTGATGTTGTGCATTGGTTGGGTACAGAGAACACATCATGCAATGAAGTTTCCTTGTTTAGAGGATGTGTGCCTGTCATACCCAGATGCAGAGGCCTATATTCCTCACCAAAGTCCATTCTCATCTGGGAGAATTGGATAGGCTGCAATGCCGCTGGTAAGCACACAGGATGCAAACTCAAGCCGTTTCTCATTGATAACATCTGAAATGTGAAGCACCAAGTAAACAAATCATAATCAACAGTGTGCTGTCAACAGTTTATCGGTTTTGGCATTTTTTGTGCAGAGGAACAAGCCCTAAACTGAGGTTTGCATTAAGGATGAGAAACAAAAGATCATCTGATTTAAACGGCATTTGGTCCAGCAATCAAGAATAAATATGTTTAAATTTTTCAGGTGGCTTCACTTGTCATCTCACTTAAGCAGAAAAACTACATAACACAAATACAACTTCAAGAATGAATCACTGGCATAATGATGAATTAGCCACACTCAGCTTAAAAGATGAAGATAACCGAGTGCCATGTCCAAATCAACTTAGTATGCTGTCAACGATGCATTTGATTTGGCATTTTTAAGTAATGGCGAGCCTTAAACTGAGATTCACACTCAATCTTTCCTCTTTAGCAGCATTAGGCTTCAGTAATCAAGCATAATATATATTCAAACATCCAGCAGCTTCCTCTGAACAGTTTGTTAACTCAGGACGTGTTAGAAGTAAACCAGATCTTACAACCTTTAATCCCAGATTTCTCTAACTTCAGTTTTTGCATTACTTCAATTGAAAAAATTGGATAACATAAAAGAACTTAAACTTCTCAGACTCACAGAATACGATTTAAAGTGGTGCAAATCTGCAAGTTATCGAAAGAACTATGTTGGACAAATGGAGCCTAATAATTATGAATTTTCTTATGCTTCACACGCAGCAAATTGGCATTGCTAGGAATTATTTATACTTAGCTTAAGAGACAAAGATAACCAAGTGCTGTGTCAACAAGGCTATTAGATTCTTAGTCTCTCCCGTGGATGTACAATTATAGGCAAATACATGAATCCCGACGCTTGTGTTGTTATTTGACTTTCGTTTTAGCTTTTAACGATCAGATTATGGGTTGGTTATCACACAAACCGTGGACTTTGCAGTTTGAACCCCATACATAGGAAATTGCTCATATATAGAAACTACACGGCTAATCGGCTATCACATTATATGAATTACGGGCACAAACTTGTAAACACCCACGTAATAACTGTCCACAACATTAGGAGCTCTAAGATGTGCATGCGACCACAGGAACACTACGACGACACTCTGAAGTCTCTGTAGAAAAAGGCCGCAGATTTCTAACAGAGTCACAAACCTGTACTTGAAGCTGAAGCTGCTTAAGGTATTCAATAGCTTCATCAAGCATCGAAGCCTTGTCTGTCTACCAAAAATAAAAAAATGCTCAATGCAATAGCCAACCCAACTATGATAAATGGACCAATAAAGGTTTAAAAGGCCAAAGTTCGTAGCATGTGTGTTTTACCTTGTTAGAATTCGGAATCAAATTTTGTAATGCCTTCATTTTCTCATTAATCCTGCTCCTCCTCCTCTGCGGGACAACCACAAACATTAAAGTCCGAAATAGTGGCATAAAGGCAAACGAACCACCCGAACAAGAGCCTCAAATACGCAAGCCAACCTTTTCAGACAAATTATGAACTTCTGCAGCCCTGCTTCTCTTCGATGAACCACGTGGAACAGGCTTGTCTGACACATCTTCTACCAGCGCTTCAAGACCCTCCTAATTTCAGAAATCACGAATGAATTAGAAAAAAATATAATTCTGTCAAAAAAACTATGAGATAGAAACTGTTGATATAACGCCTTCAGTTTTAATGTACTCGCTCAAATTCGTACGCACGAACGACCCTGACAACTAAGCGAACTTAGAGCCATACACTTTCCTCAGGTCCTAAATTACGGAGAGATCAAGTATCGCTAGTTTTTCTCTGCTCTTCCACAGTTTGTTGGAGACCAACGGAGCAGTAGGGACATGCAAAATCTGTAGCCACGACGACATCGTATTCCCTAGAAACTTCAGACATGCTACTAACCCAGACAGATGCATCACGCATCTGTAAGCGTAGATCCCACTTTATCTCAAGTCTATAAGAGAATGAGACAGAGAATCTAAGTACTTTTTCCTACACCTTCTCAGCAAACAAACAGACAGAAAAGTCCAAACTTTAAGAAAATACAAGCACCTCGCTTTCACAATCATACTCATCAGTCTCATTCTCACTCGCTCCAAGCGAAGAGGTCGGCACATTCGAGAGGAAGACACCGGAGCCAGTGCTCACACCACTAGAAGACTCAAGGGCCGAGATCCCATCTTGAACAAGCACTGATCGGCATGATGAACGGTCAAGATTTCCCAGCAAAACATTGGAGTTGGAGGGCTGCGCTTGGTTACTGGTCTGGACTGCCAGAGGCGGCGAAGATGAGGTCGAATGGAGAAGGATTTGATGAAGAAAAAGCGAGATTTCGTCTGAGGCGCCTACATGGGGAGAAGTAGAAGAAGACGAAGGAAGCAGCTGAGGCTGAGGAGCTGAAGTTGAAGATGAACAGGAAGTTTTGTCATACTCGTACATATCTCCCATTACTTTCTCTTTCTGGGTCTTTCCTGGCTTTCGCACACAGAGTCCGCACAGAGAGAGAGAGAGAGAGAGAGAGAGAGAGTGCTTTTGGTTATGGGCTTGGTTCAGTTTTGGTTTTCTTGGATTTGTTGCTTCTG